>JAATLQ010012435.1:800-45804 GCA_013421005.1 Heliconius erato x Heliconius himera
TTATCTTCAAGCTCTTTTATTCGGGACCTAAAGCTTTTATTCTCTGACTCCAATACTGCTACTTGATTCATCAGTTCATCATATCTTTCTGACATAAAATCAACCGATTTTTTAATTTCAAAATTCTGGTCTTTGATGGAATTCAAAGTGTGGTTGATAACTTCTAATTTTCTGTCCTGTTTACTTGACAAATCCGCAATCATTAATCGTATTTCCGTGGCAAATGAGGTTGTACTGTCGGTTAGGTCTTCAAATGAGCGTTTGTACCTTTTTTTAATGTTAATATATGTTTCACTGTTCTCTAAATCATTCAATGTTGATTCGTGCAATTGGGGGCTACTCTTTGACATGTTTGTATTAGGTGGAGTCCGTTGTAACGACATTTTTATGCTATAATTGTAAGCAGCGTAGGCCTGTTTGCAATGATTTTCGTCGGTAGGCAATGCAAAAACAAAAACCGTTTGTAAATGAGCGTGATTAAAGGTCAAGCGAGTGCGTCAATGCAGCTGACTGTTACGTCACCGTGTCGTTGCACTTTGTGATTGGATTAAAAGCTCAGTGGCAATCAAGCAGCACTTACCACACTATACACGTTTCTTTCCAAAAAATGTTTTGGACTACTCACACATCGCAAAAACAGTCTCCTGCTACGTATGGGCACTTTGTGGTATAACCGGTTTTAGTTTGCGATTTATTTTAAATGAATTAGCAAGCAAGTAAGCACAAACACGTCCGTACACCTCGAATATCCGCGAGCGAGGAGTAAATGGAGCGCTGCCTATTCCACCCTGTATAGATAAAAAAATGAAAAACTACTTCACAAGAAAGTTTGATCTACCTAATGTTTTACATACATAGTTTAATTGTAATAACAAAAATTATACATTTTGAATGAGATCTTAGAATGTGTTATTGTCATGCATATTTCATCAGTTTTTCGTTTGAGGGGTCATCATTATAGTAAAAACCAATACAATACATACAGGTTTTTTTTCTTTCCTTTCCTATATAACCTGATAACATATTTCTTGGTTTTCCATTTATCATATGTTATTATAAATTCAAAGGATATTCGTCATCAAAACTCATCTAAAATATTGGAATGAATATTAGTCGACAACAAAATCGAAGCATAGCATATATAGCTAGTACATAGCTTATTGCATCGAATTATAGTATAATTATTATTTAACATGCACATCACTAGAACAATATTTGATGACTGTGTTAAGCTATCAGTTATGTCGTTTTAGTATCAAAATTATCAAATATAATATAGTTTTCAAAGAAGTCTTAATGCCTATTATTATCACCTTAATAAACTAAATTATTGTTAAGACTTCTTTTACATTAATTATACAGGGTGGAAGTGTCAACAAACATTAAATGAAACCACAGTATTAACTACTCTATAAAAGCCTAATATAATTCAGAAAAAAATAAATTCCCAAAAATGAAAAAGTTTTTTTTTCAAACAAAATAAATAATAAAATTGTCATTTTAAAACAAAACGCCTCATTTCGAAATCGAGTCGTATGTATTGGCGATAAAGTTCAAATTTGTTTAACCTTTAGTAATATTTTTGTAGTAGTAAGTCACACGTCACACGAAATACAGGTATGGATAAAAATCGTGAAATGAAAACAAAATCCTACGTCCAAACTGTTGAGGCATCTTGATTAATTTCTTTAGGTATAGGTTTGAAATATTTTACCCTATATGCTGTTTCCGTAAATGGAGCTACCTCTTCCACCCTGTATATTTATTTACATTTATACATATATTTTTTTACCGCCACTGTACCCTACACACAGCAGGGACGGAGAATCTAGTGCTAAGGCACTCTACTCCTCGCGTACAGCTTAATTTTCAAGAAATTACGTGTTGAATAGTGGAAGTCAACGCCAACTTTATCTACTTTTAGAGTAAGGATAAAATGCCTCGAGGATTCGGTGAAAAATGAGGAACGGGAGTTACTTTAATGACAACGGTATATTTTAACACTAGTTTCCCAGGTTCCCTTTGCCTACCCTGCCATGTGTAGAATACAACTTGAAGAATATATACCCATGTTTATATACATGTACAATAATGAGAATATTGCTATTTCGTGTTCTAATAAAACAAATTAACTTTTACTTACTAAAATAAGAAAATTGCAAGAAAAAGCCCTTACCTCTTCTATTTTATTTCTGCAGACATCGCAAGCATGCTGAATTCCACAGTCATCATTATTGTATTTATCGTTTAAATACTCAAGTAAAGCCAATCGTCGGCACTTCTGTCCGTTTATACAAAATTCATACACCTCCGTTAATAGCCTTTGGCGATTCTCTAATAAGTTACAAAAATACTCAATGTTTTTTTTAGTTTCAGGAGAGTTTTAAATATAGATATATTAAAATACTTATAATAATATCCGGGAGGCGCGGGTTCGAGTTCCGCTACGTAAAATTTTTTATACGTTTTCTAAATAAGTATTTTTCTTTCCTAAGTGTGGAATAACACTTTAAAAATTTTAAAAATAGATATATATTAAAGTACATAAGTGTGTTATATCGCTTCAGACGTGAACTTCAGACGTGGTTGTTACTTTTCCCCAGGGGGCAGGAGGGACTAACGGAGGTCAACGCCGCGCTACCAAAGTAGAGAAATAAAAATATTTCACTCCATCTAAGTGGGAATCGAACAACTAATCGTCGTACCTTTAATTTTTTCCAAATCCGGATCTGAGTTATTAGAATTCCAATTGAATATATTAACATGTTTTTTGATATCCTTTTGACTGTAGAAGAGATGGCAGTCAGCATTTTTACCATCTCTGCCAGCGCAGCCAGCTCCTTTGTAGTAACCCTCTATGGAAGGCGGTAGGCTGTAATAGACTACAAAACGAACATCTGGCTTATCAATGCCCATGCCATATGACATTGTTGCACAAATCTGTAAGTGCATATTTTTTTATTATTATTATTATTATTTTTCTAGCTTTACGCTGTACGCTCTAACGCTCGCACTTAGGAGGATAGGCAGAGGGAACCTGGGAACCTAGTGTCAATACACTCCATTCATTATTAACACGCTTCGGTTCACAACTTTCCGCTGAATTCTTGAGGCATTGCGCTTGGTGTCCCCGCGCCACGACTGTCTTCGTGGCCACGTAACAATGTACAAAAATATTGTTTATTTGTTAATTTCATCCTTTTCTAATCTTAGGTATGTATATAAAGTGTAAGAATGTTTTTTTTAATTCACACAGAATCCCACAAAAAGTAGAGTAGAAAGAGATAATCTAATGTCAAGACGAATTTGGAGATTCGAATAGAAATCGGAAAACGGAGTGCGTGAGAAGAAAAATATTGTATGTTGAGTGGTGGAACTCAACGCTGTAACTAGTATGGACTATTGAGTTGTTAACATAGGGGTACAGACCACATAACAATTATTTAATATCCAATCTGATTCAGCTTTCTTCCTTGTTTTTTCATTTAAATTGAAGTGATACGCGGTCGCGGTGACGCCGTTCTCCTCAAATATTTTAGCCATTTCTTCACATTTTTTACGTGTTAAGCAATATAATATACCTGATTGTCTAAAATATAGATATATAATTAAAATGTTAAAATATTATAATATTTTACTAAGCATAGTAAAAATATACTTTTAAACGTTATTATTATAGTATTCACCTGCGTTGTGGCCGTCGTGGCGCAGGGGCCAAGCGTGCTACTAAACGTACTTAATTTAAATATTTTCATTCCCTCGCTCTGGTAACGAGACAAAGCGCGGCGTTGAGTTCCGCCAGTCAATACGCAATGCCTCGAGAATTCCGCGGAAAGTGGAGAGCGGAAACGGAGTGTTTTAACACTAGTTACCCTCTGCCTACACTCTGCTATGTGCGGGATATAGCGTGAAGGTAAAAAAATATAGTAATTTACATGTTGACTTGACGGACCGATATTATATATACAAAAAAATATTTATGTATGCATATAATAAGGCAGAATGAATCCAGTGTTAATACACTCCATTGTTCACTTTCTATCTGAATTCATTGTGTGTCCATTCTAGTGGCGGAACTAAACGCCGATCTTTGTCTTGCCAGAACGGGAAAATAAAAATAATTAAGTTCTTATACAATAACCCATTTAGTATGTTAAACCAGAAATAATATAATATAATCAATATATACAAACCTCGGATACTTTTCAATTATCATCATTGCGACGTATTCGTCGAAATCATTTATTTCATCCTTCTTTGATATATTGTAAGAAATATTTGGCCGGTTCAAGCTTGTACGAAATATCTTGGAGTCACTCATCTAATTTTTTTGTTGATAAATTTAATTAGAAAAATAAAATCGGCGTCACGATGTATCCAGCACACAACAGGGTGGGCTGAGGGAAAGTAGTGTTGAGACACTCCGTTTCCTGGAGGACATGCGTGTTGAGTGGCGAAACACAACACTGCGTTTTGCCTCGATACCGGCAAAAAGCGAGCGAATAAATTTAATTACTTAACATAATAAACGTTGCTAATTGACAATGTACACTAAGAAACTATTTTGTTTTAAAAAGCATAAATAATTTGTAAGTTTTGTAGCTAGATTTTTTTCCAGAGGGAAAAATAAAAATATTAAATATCACATTCACCCAGTGGGAATCAAATCTACATGTGTCGCATCTACACTCACATGTTTCTATCCCTCCGCCAAGACTAAGAAGTGTAAGACTTCCTCAAACGGGGAACTGACGACTCCCTTTTAATATAAGTGAAATAAAATTAATTAATATATTACATTATACAGCGACGAGTCGTGGCCTCCCTGAACTTAGGTTTCCTAAACCTTTGCGCACAGTAAAATAGCGAAGAAAATAATCGAAAGTAACAAAACATCTCAATTGAAATCTGCGCAGCCATCTACAGCTAACTTCAGGGCGGCCACGACTCGTCGACCGTACTGTACAGTGCACGTACACCAAGTTGCTGCTGCACATCTTCTATTGTTCTATTCGTAGCGCACGAGGTGAGCGCCGTGACAGGTACGATGCCGAATTTGGCGCGTACCTCTTGTAAAATGGAATAAGCCACGCGATACCCAACACTCCACTGCAATACACATTGTGCTTCGTCTATGACAAACCTACCAAAAATTGTTCAGGTTATCAATTCTAACAAGTAGGTTAAAACGGTGCAAGAAACGTCTAAGGATCCTTTTTTTTAGCTTCACGATGTATCCGTATATAGCAGGATAGGGGAAAGGAACCTAGTGTTAAGACATTCCGTTCGCATTGCATGTAATTCCCGATGCTCCATGTTGAATGGCGGAACTGAACGCCGCGTTTTGTCTTGTTACCAGAGCGAGGAAATTAAAACAATTCATTCATAGTCAATGTGTTTACAGTCGCACGCTTGTGCCCTTGCGCCATTATGGCCTCAGACAGACAGACAAACAGACAAGTGAATAGTTACTATTTTATTGTGTTTAGATTAGAGGTATTTAACATTAAGGTACCTGGTGAGAAGATTTTTCTCGTTAAGCGATACCAGTAGATCGTTTAATTCATTGTTCTTCATTAGTTTCTCAGGAGTCACATAAACTAATTTGATGTCAGGCTCGTCCATTGACAACGCGTTATATATAAGTGTCTCTGCTTTCTTTCCCAATTTTCCTGCTAAATGTGCTACTTTAATCTGAAAAAAAGAAAAGCATAGTAAAGTAGTTCAATTTTATTTTGAGACTAGTCGTGGCCCAAATGGTTTGTCTACTGGAACGTTAAAAGTGAAAATATTTAGACTATAATGATTCCCTAAAGTAGAGGATGAACTAACCATCCCGATTTCAGCCAAAGCGACGATAGCTCTTGAAAGGCTAGTGTGTAGAGTATGGCCATCGTTATAATCAATGGAACTCATACTCATACTCAAAAACATATTTTAAGAGATGATTTTTTTTTAGCTTCACGCTGTATCCCGCACACAGCAGGGTAGGCAGAGGGAACCTAGTGTTAAGACACTCTGTTCCCCACTTTCTGCGGAATTCTGGAGGCATTGCGTGTTGAGTGGCAGAACTCAACGCCGCGCTTAACCTCGACACCAGAGCGAAGAAATGGAAATATAAATTTAAATAAATATTTCAGAGATGATTATGTTAAACAATAATTAAAAATTAATTAATTTATATGATGACTGAAGAATCATGAATTTAAGTAGGTAAAGTTAAGTGAGAGATAAAGAAAAATACCTTTAATGAGCTTAGCTGTTGAATTTGTTCATGAATTAAAGATGTTAAGGGAGAGACAACAATAGTCACTCCTGCTGATAGTATGGCCGGCATTTGGTAGCAGAGGGACTTACCTGCAAGTGAATATAAATTAGTGCTTTTTACATAAAGTGCTTTTTATATGCCAGTCGTGGCGCAGCGGCACGAGATGTGACTGTAAAACCGACTGGTTGTGGGTTCGATCCCCATTCGAGGAGATGAAATATTTACTTAAATTTATATTTCCATTTCTTCGCTCTGGTGTCGAGGTAAGCGCGGCGTTGAGTTCTGCCACTCAACACGCAATGCCTCCAGAATTCGGTAAAGTAGGGAACGGAGTGTCATAATACTAGGTTCCCTCTGCCTACCTTGCTGTGTGCAGGATACAGCGTGAAGCTGATTTATTTATTTATTTTTTACATAAAACTTTGCCATACAACAGTCACAAACAATATTATGGATTCTAAGAAGGTTATATCTAAAAAGATTTGAGGCCAGTCGTGGCGCAGTGGCACAAGCGTGTGACTGTAAATGTTACAGGTTGTGGTCCCGATTATCACTCGAGGGAATGAAATATTTGATATGTTCATTTCCTCCATGTTGAATTCCGCCACTCACCACGGAATGCCGCAAGAATTCGGCGGAAAGCAGAGAACGGAAGTGTCTTTATGTAGAACGCAGTGTCTTAACACTAGATATAGGGATATAGGGACATATCACACAATAAATAGTAACCACTCACCAGCCCCCGCAGGCATAACTATAAAGCAATTGTGTCCAAAACGCGCCGCATTAATCGCCTCTATCTGTTTTTCTCTAAAGTTTTGTAAGCGAAAATTACTCTTGAGCATCGAATTCAGATAGATATGATCATGGAAATAAACGCTGTTATCTAAAACACCAGTTATTTTATTAGGTATTATGCATAAATGTATCCTTAATATTCGTGTGTCGCGAAGTTCTACGTTATGGTACGAATAAAGGACAGAAATTCAGACATAAATGTCAGACATGTAATGTGTACTGTATACACTTGTGCGAATTTTTGGTGGTGTGGTGATATTGTAATGCCTGCAACTACATTAGACACCTGGACACAGGCTGATACTATATCATTTATCGAGTCGAAATAAATTTTGCAATAAGAGACACTCGATGTATACACTAAATGTATAGTGTCGTAGTCTATTCGTACCATTACTTCTTATTTTTTTTCTTGTATATCATACAGGGTGTTAGTAACGAGTTATAAAATGCAGGATGTGAAATAACAAACATTAAACCAAAATATTTAGTTCTCATTTCAAATTACTTATAATATAGGCATTTATATATGTGGTAAATATTTATTTCATCAGAAAATGAAACCCAAACTTCTTGAACTTTAAGCATAAAATAAAAATAATATATATAACAAGAAATATGTATAACAAGTTGAAAGCTGAATGATCCGGTGTGTAACATAATATGTGTTGCTGTTGATGATGTTATGTAAGACAAAAGCTGGAAGCTACATTATTTTTGTAGTTCTTCTTCTAATGATTTCTTTGCACAAATTCCATGCTGTATTATTCCGTGCTGTATACATTTACCTATATTTACTTTCCTATATTAGTTTCAAAGCATGTCACAGAAAACAAACATTTAGTTAACGTTAAGAAATAAAATGAAAAAGAATGTTAAAAGCCTGATTATTTTAAGCATGATCAATGCACAAAAGACAAATTATATCGCAAATGAAAGATGTCAGAACATAACAAAAAAATTATAACCTATAGTTTGCTTATAAATTGTGTCTGGTTCAACATTCCTCGTACATTCACTGCCGGAACTGATATGATCTGAAGATGGATCTATTTGACTGTGCAATCTGTTATCGACATATGATGTTGAAGCCTTTGATGAATGATCAATCTCTGAGAAATCATCATCATCAGTATTTATTATTCCAATATTCATGTTTGCGTTATTCGTGACACTATGTCGTTTCACATTTTCTGTATACCCGTTGCCGTAAATATGGTTGATTTGATCTGAAGAAGGATCTTTTTGACTATGAAATCTGATATCAACATATGATGTTGAAGCCGAATGAATGACCTCTGGGAAATCATCATCATCCATATATGTTATTTCATTTACAGGGTTTGCGTTATTCGTGACACAATGTGGCTCCTCAGTAATATTATCTTCTTCCAATAGTACATCACCTAAGTTACTAATATCATTTAAATTTGTAGTTTGATTTAAATCACCCTCAATTGTATTTGTTTGAATATTATATTGATTTAATATTATTGGTGTTTTGGTTGTCGACGCGTTATCATTATTTTGTAACCATTTAAGTTTACTTACTGCATGTTTTATATCATTATATAAAGCCTCAGTAAATCCGGGAAGTTGTTTTAATAGATAATTTGGCATCTTCATAAGCACATCACTTATGTTCTCTAATAGTTCTAAGTATAATGCATTGCATTCCATATTTTCTTGAAAAGATAGCTGATTTTTATCCTTAAAATATATATTAAAAAATCAATGAATCAATGAAAGACCCATGTGGCTCGATAAAGTTAACAGTTTCCGTTGAATGAATAAATTTATCTAAACAGAGATTTGACGATAACTGTATTGTTTTTTAATGTCTTGATTTGCGTTGAAAGACGCAGTTAACATACCTTATTTATCTTTAGTGCAGGATAGTCCGCTATTTTTGATAGAATACCCGACATTGAATCTTTTAAGTTTATAGTGTCTATGTTACCAGTGTCCTGAAATTATAAAAAAAAATATTTACCTGTTAAATAGCATACTGACAACAGTAACTTTAGACTGACATAATCATCGTTAACCAATAATATATTTTTTCGTAACTTCAGCAAGTAAAGCTGAGTATAAAATCTTAAGCTGAGTATAAAACTTATATTATTTCCTGGCGAAATTTAGCACAATAGAAATTATTCCCGCCATTTTATTTAAAGATGGCGAATTGAAACCTTTCAAAATGCGTAGAATTAAATTAATAAGTGGGGAACGAAATGTTTTAACACTGGGTTACCTCTACCTATCCACCCTGCTGTCTGTGGGATACACCGTAAAGCTGATTTATTAAAGTAATTGTTTAGAAAAAAAAAGACAAAAATCATGGACACAAAGCTTTTGAGTGGTGATATATTGATATGATTCATTAATAGTATGTAAAACTCAAGGCTGCTCTAAACTGCTGGTCTTCTGGTGGAATGGAACAATTTTTTGGGGGCAAATTTTTGTTAGTCAAATTTTTGGGGCTACCAGAATATTCTAGGGTGGGCACGTTTTACTTATACAGTAAATTATACAGATTAATAAAATAACAATATGGACGCTTAGGCCGATCGTGTTTCTCGGCGGAATGTAACAGTGAGTTATACTTTTTCGTGCGTTCAGCCGGTGTTCGTCTACTCAATAAAATATTATTTGGATTTTTAAACCACAATTAATCCAATAAAATTATAATTATTTCATTACAGCTAACTTATATTTGGTGTCCATACTTTCTGTCCCAGTCTATTTATTGATTACTGTTTGATAATAACTGGAAATTTTGTTATATTTTTGGTTTTAACCAAAAATATGACAAAAATTCCATTTGTATTAACAAATTTTAATACAATTTGAACATATTTTATGAAATTATATATTGTAATTTCTAATGTATATATGTGATTAAAATATATAGTATAATTTTTTATTCCTTAAAGCGTTGATTACAGGTGCCATTACCCTTGTGTTGATCGCTGTGTATGTGTGTGTGTAGGGAACTATTAATTCATTTATAGTTTATTTAATATGTGTCATTTATGTATTTCAATATTGTAATTTATTTATTTACCATTTGTATACATACATAAAATCATACATACATTCAATAGGATTTATATATTTTATAGTAAGTATTCGTATTTAGTATATTTATATGAAAGCGCTCGCTGCCGTCGACCGAACCGGTAAGGAGTTGTCGTTTTCACATCTACCTCCTTGTCGACGGCAGATAATAATTCTAACAATCGATGCTTGCCACTCGATGCGCTGTATATGCGTACCATCGTTTTCTCAGTTATTTGTTAATATTATTATAGTTTATGTGTTCTCTTTTATATATATGTTTGTGGTTGACTTTTGTTAAACTGTGTCGTGATTTACTATTTGTGTTCAAACTACAAGTACTCTAAAGTGGTGTTGAATATACTCAGTGAAAACCGTGAGTAGACTTTTTATTATTCACCATCAACACTACATGTGTATGGTTTGGAAGCATGAACAAGTTTAAACAACAACATTGTTTATTAGATTATATTCTTTTAAATTATTTTAATACTTACATTTTTATTAAGTTTCACCCATCTGTATAATGAAAGGTCTGGAAGTTGAAATGGGTAAGATAAGAATTTTTGCTTCACACTGTATCTCGCACATAACAAGGTAGGCAAAGAGAACCTGGGGACCAGTGGTAAGACACTCCCTTTCCATTAAGGCAATTCCATTCCCACTATCCGTCACATTTTGGAGGCATTGTGTTTTGACTCATGCCAGAGCAAAGAAATGAAAATACTAAATATTAAATTTTCTTGAGTGGCAATTGAACCCACCTTTTTTGTTGACTGTCACACGCTTGTGCCTCTGCGCCACAACTAGCCCCAATTAGTGACTATATTATGTTTTGACTTAAATATCCAATTAACATTATGAATCTGAAAGTTTGTGATAGACGTTTGTTTCACTATCATACACACATTAATATAACTTATACATCAGAACACAAACTACAATTTATGTATAGATTTTGCATAATTTGGCTATAAGTTGCATTTATGTTGCTTGTTTCATATGGCCATATTTGAAATAAGCTATAAGCATATCATATAATATACATATATATATATATATATATACATATATATACACATACATTGAGGCAGGCCCTGTGTCCGGCAGTGGAATTCAAAAAGCTGATATATGAATTGGAAAAATAAAACAAACAAGCAATAACATTCAATTTATTATTACGACTTACAATCTTTGTTTGTAGTGGGTGTTCTAAAGCTGAATAGTGTATGACTGTTCATATTGTTCATCTGTAAACTGCTGAAACAAAAGACTACTATATTAAATAAACTGTTAAAACTGAATGCACATTATCTGGCCTGAACCAGTAAATAAAAATAATTAATTCATCTACCTATAATATTCATACCATTATATATTTTTTTCTTACACACTGTATCCCACATAATGTATAGTAGGAAGAAGGAACCTAGTATTAAAGCACTCTGTACACAATAGAAAAATAATTCTTTTATTATAATTGAAACTTAAAATATAGAGACTTTTTTAATAAATTACTGTAATAAAACACTTGTTGTTAATAAAATCAGTTTATTGAATTATGTATTCATAGCTTAGATTCAAATACTTTTTAAAAGTTTACTTTTGTTACCCTGAACAAACCTTAGTTCAGTTGTTTAGTTAGACTTATCAATAATACTAAAAATAAAAGTATTAAAACTAGAATTAGGTACTCAAGTACACAATTTAAGTTAATTTGTTTATAAAACAATAATAAAACTACCTTAAAACTGTCCTTCTACAGTCATTTGTTCTTCAAATTTAAATTGTAATATTGATGTAGAAAATAAATTATTTTACATTTACAAAATATATTTACAACAAAAGGAAGGAGGGAAAACGTAAACTCATTAAGATACATAGCAAATGACAGTTATGGCCATAAGCAATTAACCATACAAGGATAAATGTCAAATTTGACACATCGACAAAAATATGACACATCGATTTACCGATACGGAGCAAATTCAACGCAAATTACATCGATTCTAAATTTTATTTTTATTTAGTTTAAAATGGTTTATGCAATAAAAAAAATAATAGAAAATATTTATCGAAAAGCATAAACGATTTAAAAAAATAAAAGGTATAAAAAAAGAATTGAATTGAGTTGAAAAGAAAGAATTCTCTTTCTAATCTGTTTTCATTTTGAGGCAGCCGCACGAGACGTCCAAACTTGGAATCGAATTATTTATTGTACACTGAGCAATGCTGACGACCGACGCTGATATACGGCAGCCAAACGTAGGTGTTGGATAAGTAGAATGAAACAAACTCAATATATGCAACATTAAATCCCTCGTAACTAGCTGTGTAAAATGTCTTAAATTGGTATTGGTTGCCGAAAATACACAAAAAGACTAATCTGAGTATATCTTCAATAGTTAGACAAATCGGTACGCCGAGGTAGAAACTGGCTCAACATGTCAAGGATTCTTATTGTTTTGTTTGTGGGCTGAAAGAAAAAAAAACATCCTACACATTTTTCTACCATTGGCAAATCTTTATTTCAAAGAGCCCACCAACTCGGCGACGCTGAACAACGAGCTTTGATAGGTGAAGAATTCCCTTCAGCGTTATTAAAAGACCCCCAGTAGAAAGACAACCGAGATTTGCACCATATATGAAAGGGGTTACAGACAGGATTGGAAACATTTTAAGAAAAGCTTCCATTAAAACTATATTTAAATCAAAATAAATCCAAACCCAATCAGTGAAACGTATTTTTCCTCTAAATAATCGACGAATCGAGACAGTAGGGCTTTTGGCGCTCCGTTCTCTCTGACTACCCCGCTAGTGATAAAGTAAGATGTGAAAAATAAATAAAAACTTAAGAATATTCATAGAAATCGTAAAATTTTAGATATATTTTATACTTACATAAGTTGAAGTAGCTTATTTTTGTACTATTCTACATAGAAAAAAACAGTAATCATATTTATAATGTTTCCATTACACTGAAACTGAATACCATGGAAGTGATGACATAGCAAGAAGATTCAAAAGAATAGAATCCGAGAAAAATTCACGAAGAAAATTTAAGTACTACGTAAATTTTTAGCCATAACTGGTTTAAACATTAAAAATTCATTACACGATCCATCCGTGATTAGAAAGATGTCTAACATTCAGGACTACTGCCTGAAAGACCCATTCATCTACTCTAAAAGCATCATCATCAAATCATTGTCTTGAACCAACGTCATTGTCATCTTTTACCATTTTGCTGGCAATGACGTCGTAATCAATGATGTTTTTACATAAAACACATTGAAACTTCATCAAAAACTTATTCAAAGTACATGAATTGTGCGGGTTACAGATTTTGTATGTGTACCCCGTACAACGGGGTGAATAGAAAAAAATCCGGGAGTTTGTAAAAGTTACATTTTTCTATTATGAAATTTGATAACATTCGTTAATTTGTAGTGTTTGTAATAGGGAACACATAAATAAATGTCAACTATGCAAAAATTTATGAAAACACATTTAAAGTGAACGCATATGCTCGCTGCGGCTATTTTGTATTAAACATTTCTCGTATATTCAGTTTTTTTTTGTTTTTTGACGTGTAAATTTGGTTTTTTGGAATGCGAAGTTAATCGTCTGTTAGAAATACAAAGGTTGCTGTATATATATATCGATTGATGTCCTTCTCATTTATTATAAAATAGGAAACATAGCATATTTCTCTATAAAAGCCTAATAGATTTTTTTCTCAAAAATGAAAAAGTATTTTTTTCAAACAAAATAAATAATAAAATTATTATTGTTATATTACAATGCATTTGTCAAGAACGAACGAACGCATGCACACATAAGCCTATCAAAGGGACACCGCTTCATTCCGAAATCGAGTCGTAATTTAGTATTTTTCGTAAGTGGTTAGTAAGGAAGGGTTATTTTTTTCGAGCGTATCTTGTATGTATGTATGTAATATTCCTTATTACCTCATAACCAGAACAACTGAACGGATTTTCACAATTGAGGTATCGTTAGATTCGTCTTAGCAGCCCAAGTGTTCTTAGATAGGTGACGTTAAAAAAATAATCATAGCTGCTGTGGGACGCCATTGGAATAATGAACAAAAAAATTTGGTTTCGAATATCATAATATGGGTATCAAATTCAAGAGCTCAATACGAGGATTTCAACAAGTTATATTATAATTATCATAACCATAATGAATCGTAACAAAAAAGAGAAAAAAAAATATTTATAAAAACAAAAACCCCGAAAGTATAAAACTAAACATAAAATAAACAAGCCCAATAGTTTATTGGAATTAACATTCGTTCGATT
This sequence comes from Heliconius erato x Heliconius himera, assembly GCA_013421005.1. Lineage (NCBI taxonomy): Eukaryota > Metazoa > Arthropoda > Insecta > Lepidoptera > Nymphalidae > Heliconius > Heliconius erato x Heliconius himera. Next base: position 15,249 of record JAATLQ010012435.1, read on the forward strand.
TGCCCAAACCAGCTCAGCACGTTCTTTTTCATTCTCACCATGACATTCTCGCTAGTACCTGCTATTGTATGTATCTCTTCATTGCGGATTCGATCAGCTAAGCTGACTCCGGATATCCTACGAAGATCATCTCCACGGCATTCATCTTTATTTCATTCTTCTTCTGTAATACCCACGTTTCACTGCCGTATAGGACTCTGCATTATGTATGGCCAAACAAGCAGCTGTGCTGACGTTTCGCCGTCTCATCAATGCACCTAAAGCTCCCTTAACCCTGTTACCGACAGCAATACGCCTTTCCACATACATCTCGTAACATACATAAAACAACATACTTCCCAAATATACCACTTAATTCACTTGTTCTAATATCTAAGCCAATAACACTTATCTTGCATTCCGTTCTTTCTTCATCTCTTTCAAAAACTAGAACCATTCAAAAATTAAAAAGTATAAAACAAGAAAGTATTCTCACTTGAAATTGACAGCCGTGGTCGTGTACCGCCTGCCCTAATTCTATCTGTAACCCGCATATAGCAGGGTAAGAGAGGGAATCTGGGAGTGTTAAGACACTCTGTTTCCATAAAAACATTGCCCTTCCCTACTTTCTGCCGAATTCTCAAAGCATTCAGGGAAAGTAATGAAACTTTGTATTGTCTTGTGCACATTAAAAATAATAATTATTTATTTAACAAGAATTTAGACAATACAGTATTATTTCTAAACCAAGAAAGCAATTAAATTTTAGGAAGTAGGTACTCAATTTTTGATTAAGCAGCGAATATAATACAAAACGATGCATTGCTTAATCTTTTTTTTGTGTTAACTTAGACACTTATTTTTCGTTGTTCTAATATGTAAAGGACCGTAGACCTAAATATTTGATATTAATTTTAACTTTATACTTCTGAGCGATCTCGAGAGAAATAGTATTGACAGTAATGCTGAGGGACAACAAAATGATCTTATAAATGTTTCGGTTTTTTTTTAACTACAACACCAGACCAAAAAAATAAAATATGAAATATTTTATGACCTTAAGTGAAAATCGAACCTGCAACCTTACCGTCGCGTAACAATAAAACCATACAATAACATTAGACAATTACGAAATCCTAATATTATTAAAATATTGACACGTTTTTACTATTTACTATTACAAATATTTTATACGTTGATAAATTTCAAAATACTATAGCGATATGGGTCAATTGAACACAGTATAAAAGGTCAATTTTTTCATTGAATATTCATTCTGTAAAGGATAAATAAATCAATATGACTTTCTTCACTACCTTGTTAGTCTGCGCCCAAGCATTGCTTGTCCAGGTAAGGCTTTTATTACAGTTACCTACGTAATTTGCATTTTATAAGAAACTCTTAAGCCGGATTATTCGTGTATTTTAGTATTATAATCAATCAGCTTCACGAGGGATACAGTCCCTCGTGCATAGCAGGATAGGCAGAGGGAATCTAGTGTTAAGACACTCCGTTTCCCACTTCCCGCCGAATTTTTCGGGGCATTCTGTGTTGAGTGGCGGAATTCAATTTAATTAAGGCTCAGTTAAATTTAATATTTAAATTATAGATCAACTTTATAAGCTAATAGAGCAACTTCATAATAAACATTTTTATTAAAATAATGTACATATTTTTTACAGAATGTTTACAGTCAATGTTTGTCGGGAGCAGCATACGGTTTGGCCGGCCCTTACGCTGGTCTAGGTCCAGCATTAGCAGCCCCAGGTCTGGCCGCTGCCGGTCTGGCTCCAGGATTAGCAGCCCCAGGTCTGCTCGCTGGCGGTATGGCTCCAGGATTAGCAGCCCCAGGTCTGTTCGCTGCCGGTCTGGCTCCAGCATTAGCCGCCCCAGGATTAGCTGCAGCTGGTCTAGCCGCTCCAGGTTTGGCTGCACCCGGCTGGGCTAGTATGGCTGCTGGCGCTTACGGTGGTGAAGGTATTGGTGATGTAGCCGTCGCTGGTGAATTGCCAGTTGCCGGTACAACACTAGTTGCTGGTCAAGTCCCAATACTGGGATCTGTGCGCTTCGCTGGTGACCTGCCAGCCGCTGGCACTGTCTCTATCGCTGGTAGCTGCGGTTGTGGCTGTAATAATTACTTATACTAAAGTAATTGAGCGTCCCAGAAAAAAATAAAGATTTTTGATGCACTTACTTTAGCTTGTATCATTTTCCTGGTTATAGTTATCGTGATATATATTTTTATATTAGAAATTTAAAAAAACAATAACCTAAGATACCTACTCTTACGTTCAAATCGTTGAACTGGAACTGAAAATGAAAATATTTTTAGCGCACAATATAAATATAAGTGTAAAAGTGACATTCAAGATATAACGTTAACTAATGACTACACAAAAATCACTTATTTTAATAAATAAAGATAATTTATGTGAGCAAAAGTAGCCTCTTACGATGTCCATGTCCAAAAAAAGGAAAAGCCTTAAGTACTTTTAGTAATTTTTATTCGAAATTCACATGATTTTAACGTATTACGTTAATTTCGAATAAAATGACTCAATTAATCATTAAATCTTAATAAATTTTTGACGTGTAATGATTACGTCCAAATAGTTAAAATGATTGCATGACCGTTATTACTCTTATGGCTATGTAAGGGTTAAGGCTTAATACTAATTTAATATCAGCTTCACTCTATATCCCGCACACAGCAGGGTAGGCAGAGGGAACCCAGTGTTAAGACACTCCGTTTCCCACTTTCTGCCGAATTCTGGAGGCATTGAATGGCAGAACTCAACGGCGCGCTTAATCTCGACACCAGAGCGAAGAAATGGAAATATAAATTTAAGTAAATATTTCATCTCCTCGAGTGGGGATCGAACCCACAACCAGTCGGTTTTACAGTCACATCTCGTGCCGCTGCGCCACGACTGGCCTCACTAATTTAATTTATTTATTAAATATAAGTAAAATCGCCGATAAGTTAATATCGGCTTAATACTAATTCTCTCTGCATAGTCAATTAAAAAACAGAAATAAAAATGCATTAAAACTACAAAATGTCTTAACTGAGAAAAAAAATAAATTGAAAACCTTCCTTAAAGACATAGGTAATATAAAAGGTTACATAAATTGAAACCAAGTTTAATATTAAATAGATAATATTTATTGCAAATGAAACCTAATACAAAATTATATCAAATACTAAAATTCTCTTCCAATCGTCTCAAATGATCCACATTAGATTCTTGTCCGGGACTATTTAATATATTATTTTTGTATAAATCTAGACTTCGTTGAGCCGTCGCCATGTTGCTGTAGACCTCCCTAGGCACAGATACTAAACGATTTTGAGCGGGTACTTTAGCATTTGTCGAATTCCTTTCCATATTTAAAAACACACGCTCGTTCGGATACTGCGGCGGTAATAAAAACGGCATGTCAGGTTTTGGCAGATTTCTAAACAAGTTTCGATCTAAAACAGGATTTTGTTGTACACTGGCGATATTATTTAATGATTTGGCCCATTGTTGTTGTTGCGTGGGTTGGAGACGATTCGGATAGTTGAATATCCATAATCTATCACCAACAAACATAGGTCGTGGAGTTATAATGCCTAAGCTGTTGTAATATTGCTGTGCTAGAATCTCAACGTCGTTCGTGTATTTCCGTTTCCATTTTGTGCGACGATTTTGAAACCAAATTTTTATCTAAAAAAAATATAATTCATTAAAACTTGAACATGACTTTTCTATTTATCTGGTTTTATTCAAGTCATGGTCATGTTGAAGTAAAGAATATTTAAATATTATTAAATTAAAATCTGGTGCCTCACCTATATATTACAGTAATAATTTATTAATTTATTACCGACGAGTATTTAATGATTCATCAGCTTCACGCTGTGTCCCGCATACAGCAGGGTAGGCAGAGGGAACCTTGTGTTAAGATACTCCGTTCCCCACTTTCCGTCGAATTTTTCGAGGCATTGCGTGGTAAGTGGTGGAACTCAATGCCGGGCTTTTTGCCGGCGTTTTTTTTCTTGACAAAATGAAATGTACTTTACATTTATCCCTTTCAGGATCTTAAGCCATCCTTGTGCCCTTAAGCTATATTCAAGACACAAACACGTGACTGTAAACGCGGTAGATTGTGGGCTCAATTTCGCATTTACAGTCTCACGCTTGTGCCCGTGCGCCTCGCTTGACCTCACCTTATAGCTTGCTTTTTAACAACAATTTTTTAACAACTTGTACAATAATAGAAAAATGAATATCTAATACAAGGATTTGGAAGTACCTGCGTTTCGGTAAGTCTCAGCTGCCTCGCCAACCGCCCTCTAGCGGCAACAGACAAATATCTATTCTTCTCAAACTCCGCCTCTAAGCTCTTTATTTGTTGGGCACTAAATGCTGTCCGCGCCCTCTTCCCTCGAGAACATGACCCTGCAAAACAAAAATATTTTAAATAATGTATGTATATATAATAATTAAAATAATCATCACTTAAAATTTTATCACATTTCGTATAGTATAGTAGGATCACTAATATCTAATAGTAGCAGATGTTCATGATACGCCAATATTTCTATATTGAAATAAGCAATAGAGATGCTGTGAACATTCGCATTTGCATCTGACATTACAAAAAATTGTGTTTCTTTTAACATCGGCATTCGCAACTATATTTGACTTTTACAATGCATCTTCATAAAAAAATTATGCCGATGCAGATGCGGTTGTGACGTGAATGAAGTTGAAAGTTTGGTGCATGCAACAATAAAATATAGTTTATTTATTGTTGCATGCAAGTTTAACTGTAATAAGTTTTAAAGTGAAGCGCAAATATAATAGTAAATTAAGTGTATACCACTGAATTTTCAATATACGGAACGAAAAAAGTCGGAAAAAGTGTCATTCATATAATAAAAAATATTATCGCCATTACCAGCCAGCAAGGTGGATCCTGAAAAGGCGGCTACTTTACTTTTTGTTACGCTTATATTCATCAATCAATCGACCTATTTAGGGAAAAATTAATAACTTTTAACCCACTTATTGTCATTCGATTTGCACACATGTACAAATAATTTGAGCTCCAACTCGAGAAATCTCTTCACGTTTACATTTTTTTATGAAAAAGACAAGGTAAACGAGCGTACGCATCACCTTATAATAAGTGATCACCACCGTCCACGACCTAAAGGAGCTAAAGGTGCGTTTCTAGTCTTTAAGGTGGAGGTAGACCCGTATTTTGAAGATATTTAATTATATCATCACCTACATATGTCATATTGTTCAGTAAACACTGCCGCAGGTGCCGCGGTAAAGCTACTTTAGTTTTTCGTTACATGTTAAAAAACAATTAGAACATTTCCATTAAATGTTAACTCAACTTCGATAGGATGAGCATCACTACCAAATTACCCCTAATAAGTATGCTTAGATCTTCCATGCGCTTAAGCCCTTTTTATTCTAGATAGATTTTTAGCATTAATTACAACAGAATTGAACCTATTACTACAGCACGAGATAGTATTGGATAAGTTTGTCATGAATAAACAAAAATATTTATTAAAGCAATATATCTGACAAGTTCCTCGCCAATTGCCACTTAAAATTTTATTTGAAACTTTCAAATGAATTTATCGTAGGAAAACATTTTTTTTAATAAAAGAATAACAAATAAACAGATAAGAAAGCGCGTTAATATATTTATCATCTGTTGACAATGAAAATGACGTCTATATAACAATTTTTCGTATTTTGTAGATTATTAATTATTTGAGGCCAGTCGTGGAGCAGCGGCACGAAGTGTGACTGTAAAACTGACTGGTTGTGGGTTCAATCCCCTAAGCGCGGCGTTGAGTTCTGCCACTCAACACGCAATGCCTCCAAAATTCGGCAGAAAGTGGGGAACGGAGTGTCTTAACACTAGGTTCCCTCTGCCTACCCTGCTCTGTGCGGGATATAGCGTAAAGCTGAAAAAATAAAAAAATATTACTATTTTAAAATACTGTACTGTAATTTTTTTTATTGGACTATTTTCCTAATGACTAAAAACAAATTGCAAAATAACAAAATATATTTTAAAATTATTGTTATAGTGTAGTTCAAGCAAAGACTGTCGTGATGTGTTTTATAAATTGTAAGTGTAAAGTGTGGTTGAAGGTTAAATAGGAATAAAAATAAGACGAAGGAGATCGATATCTATAACAACATTAAAAATTCTAATTATCAGTCGATTAAAGTCATTTATTTATAAGCACCTATAAACGTATCTTGGAAATTAGCCGTTTAAATTGCGTTCCATTCCACAAAATAAAATAATACGTAGACACTAACTGCGCTCTGATGTCTCATTTTCTAAATTTGTTACGAAAAGATAAATCTTTACGCCTCCCGACTCTTGTTAGGTATATCTCTTCCCCCGGTAATTATTCACCGACGAAAAAAAGATAAAAGAGAATGTCGCGTGAAATTCAGTAAGTGGTCGGAGCTCATTAAAAAGCTGTAAAATTATTTAACGCTAGTTCTACACGATTGTGTTGATTTGTATATAAATAATCATTGATATGCTAAGTTTTTTATAAAAACAAACATAAAGTTTCTATAATTTTTTTACTAGGCATCAATTTTATTAATTTACATAGAAAATAGTTGACACATTTTTTTTCTATTTTAAAATATAATTTACAAGCTAATTTGTATTTAAAATAAAAAAGTATATTGAATGGTTATGGTAATAGTTTTAAATATTTTTTTGTTTATTTCATAAATAAATACATCATGTATCAAAAATAAAATCGATTTTTTTATTTATTAACATATTGTGTGTGTGTGATTGTATGCATAAATTACAATTTACTTTTTTAAAAATATTTTTCATCTCTTGTCGTCGTCTGTGTGTAATAATGGCGCGAAACAAAGACATTAGCCGTTGACAGCTGATGATGGTTTGACATTAATTGCTTTACTAATTCTTTAAGTTCGTGAGCTACTAAAAGCGTAGATAGTCTATAACTATGTCGCTGAATATTTAAAACAAATAAATTGTTAAGAATTGTGGCGTTAAGTTCCGTCACTCAATACGCATTACCTCGATAATTCGGTGGAAAATTGAGAGAAGTGTCTTAATATGGAGTGGATATAATGGAGTGTCTCAACACTATATTCCCAGGTTTCCTCTACCTTCCTTCACTGTGCGGGATACCAGGTATAGAGTAAAGAATATATATATATATATATATATATATATATATATATATATATATATATATATATATATATATATTATGTATATTAACATATACAGCTTCACGCTGTATCTCGCACATAGCAGGGTAGGCAGAGGCTGGTGTTAAGACACTCCGTTTCCCACTTTCTGCCGAGTTCTAGGTATATTAATGTTCTTTCCAATATATGTTTTTTTTTCAGTCTAAACAAATATATGTCGTGGCTTATTTATTTATCCAAATGAAATATATATTTTTTATTTACGTAATTAAATAGAAAACAAGGTACATGTAATGAATTAATTTTGAAAAAGTGTATGCTTATTAAAATTCCCATAAGTTTTAATTTTATATAGTTTTACATATTCATATGTACTTGTTGCATATAATATAATTTTGTAAAAAATAATTTAAGCAGATAAGTATATTGATATTTTATAACTAATAAAATCTTATTGATTACTTCGCTACTTGGATTAAAAATTAAATAAACTTGATATGTTAACAGAATTATTTCTTCTGAATGAAAAATAAATTGAAATCGCCGTGTTCTATGGTCTACAATGTTAACACAACTTTTTAAATATGTCACCACCGCCGCCATGTTTTGTAGTTTCAAATGGGGATATTTATAGATCTTAATGAACTTATTGTACGATACAGAGAAATAGATGTAGTGAACGCTTAGCTTCCATTCATTAAATTGTTTAAAATAACAGAAATATAATTAGTAAAAATAACAGTATTACCTAAAGCTGATATCAAGAAAATTGTATTAGGATATTTATGGATATTCGGCAATATAGTTTTTTTTGCAGTATGGCAATCAGTTTGCGACAGATATATTTAAACCTATATTTTTCATATTTAGTTATTATCGCTTTGCGTCTTATATATATTACAAGCAAAAGAAAAAATATTTTACACCTACTAGAAGTTTCTCATTTCCGACAAGCTTATCGGAAATTATTAAATATTATCTTCATCTTTTTTAAAATCATTGACATATTATTTATATACGTGTTTTTTATTTTCGTATCTTTATTATAGTCTTTTTATTTCAAATTGACAATAGCTTGTCAATGCTAAATTTATTTATACTTTCACATAAATATTTAATAAAAAGTTAAAATTAACACTTTCTAAAAAAAATTATGCCGATCACAACTTCATAAAGTGGAGGAAGCTTGAGACCGTCGTGGAGCAACGGCATGGCTTACTGTAAACGGGTTGTGGGTTCGTTTCCTAAGATTCCGTGAAGAGCAACGTTCCCGGACATGGGGACTGAATAGAAAACTGAAACTTAACACTGGGTTCCCTCTGCCTACCCTGCTATATGCGAGATACAGCGTGAAGATAAAAAAAAAACCGGATAAGTTTTTTCAGTGACGAACTTAACCATCTTACGTCCACATTAAGTCATTAGATATGAAATATAACCCTTGTATCCTTGTTCGCTGTAATTTCTTTAACGATTGTCGTGCATGTCGTAAATCAGTTTCAATAGAGGCAGTTAGAGGAAAGCTGTCGTAGCTAATAACTTGATTTTTTTGTATAATTAGGCGGTCGAGGCTCAACGTGTAACTGTAAATGCGGAAGTTGTGGATTCGATTCCCTCTAGTCTAGAGTATGCATTATTTAACAATTTCATTTCCACGCTATGGTAACAAAAATATATTTTTTAACACAAGCTTCCTTCTGCCTACCTGCTATTTTCGGTATAAAGCATGAACCTAATTAACCAACGTCGCGGTGGTTGTAGGTTCGATTTCTGACTTAGGAAAACAATTAGGTACATTTACCTTTGTTTTCTCGGTCTTGTTAAAGGAATAGTTATAGATAATATATTTGTCATTGTGCTGTACGCATACAGCGACATATTATTATTTAGGCAATAATCATAGATGGTATCTGGATCTGGATCTGGATGGACAGTATGATTATATTGGGGACCTTTATTAATGTAGTAGAACCCAAAACAATGATTTTTAAATTTTTGTCTGTTTGTCTTTTCAAAAACGGTTTTCACAATTGGAATCTGGCAAACGTCCGTCAATATAGAGGCTTTGTTTTATTACAATCGGTTCATAAATAAAAAAGTTATATCAATTTACAGTACTTTGTTCGGCAAATTAGATAATTGCTTCCTAATTTTATAAAACTGTTTTATTGAATTGCCTGAAACGAACGAAACGAAAATTTTGAGGCGTCATGGCGCAGACGCCAGTATCACTTTGTGCCTCACTAAATGAGACAAAAAGTTAGAGATTCCTCTTCCTTCTTTAGCAATTCCTGAGGAATTCTTAGTGTTAAATTTTGATCTCAGCGGAAATGTCGGGGATGAGATTACTTCAAAAAACTAAATCAATCGAACGTCGATGGATCGAACAGTACACAGTAAAGAAGATGGAGAATACGAGTAATCCTGCGAAGTCTGATTGGAAACTACTTGAGCTTTATTCAAAACTCTCAGACGTGGTCATTTTTTTTTAATAAATCGCTCAAGATTGTTAAATTGCTTTTCCTTTAAGTCAAGATAACATGAATAAGCGTAATAAAGAATTGATATGAGGAGAGACTGTGCTACCACAATTTTTGTTGGAAAATGTAGAAAATTAGGCAACCTTAAAAAATATCCAATCGAAGCAAGATTATTTAGAAGGTAAAGAGGACGTGTTAAAACTAGCCACAAGCTTTGGACTAAAAACAATTATTGCTTAAGCCTCATATGTTTTAACCCGGAATTTTTGAGGATTCCGAATTTACGAGTATGTAGGAAAACTACGCTTGCAGTTTGCGCGCACAGATGTGAAATAAGTAAACATTTTTCTATTAAATACAATAATCATATCAATTCCCAGAACACGTTAATTACGATTTATTTAATGCATCCACAAACGAAATCCTTATAGGAGCCCTCACTCGGTCACAAGTCCGTCTATCAAGACCGTTTTACTTGAAATCACATTGAGGTATCAATCTGAAATTAATATCAGATATTCAGGCTTGCAGTTCCTTGGAGCAAATGAATTAAGTTTCTAATAACGTAGTCAAAAGATACGACCATTTACGTATCGTTTTTGGTTAATTTTGTGAATTTCATGCACCTCGTAATCAAACTTATAGTGTACTTCCCTACAGTTATGAAATTTAGGGATAGATACGTAGCTCTTACAATACAAATAAAGAAAAAATAGACTTACATACACTTAAATATTTTTTTTAAACACACTTACATACATTCGTGTATTTCAAGCGGACGTAGCCGCTAGTACCTATATAAATTTCATATAATGATGACGTAAATTTTATTTTTACATTTACCACAGATAAAAGTTACAAATTGTAAAAAGTTATGCAACAAAATGATAACTATTACAATATCACAATGACACACATACATATCTACATAAAATGCATTATAAGCGGTACAACAACTTATTACAAAATATTGTTATACCTATAAATGTAATGGATTTCGAAATCTAATAAAGACGTAAAGTAGTACTAAAAACATCCTCGTAGCGTGTAGACATAAAAATTACAGATAATAATAAAAATAAAATGGCTCCAGGTTGTATCCCGTACATTACAGGGACACTGGGAATTAAACACTCCGTTCCCCACTCCGTCAAATTTTAGAGGCATTGCGTGGCGGAAATTAACGCCGCGCTTTTGCCTCCCCACAAAGCGAGGAAGTCAAGATTCCAGACCGATGGATTCGCGACACTCAGCTAACGGCCATTCAGAGTGTGAATCAACACCGGTTTTTTTATTAGGTACTAATAAGAAGAAAATGAATTTGAAATACATATAATTATTTTTCTGAATTAAGCTGTATCTGCCTTCCAACACTGCCACAAAAATAATGACTTATTGGAAAATTGTATTATTAAACAATTCTTTTGGTATTTTCTGTTGTAATAGTAAACACACATATTGTAACAAAACAGCAAGTGTTATTTTTAGGTTCACACAGATAACAGTAATCCTGAACTAAATACTAGTAAAGCTTGATAATTTAATTTCTTCCTTTTTTTAATAACTATATTTTTTTAAAAAAAAAGCATTACTCGACATAGAATATGCAATGTTGGCCATAACATCCAAGATTAACCAACGTTTGAACCAATCGATTTATTTTGGCGCACTCATTAGCACGGGAAACGCACCAGGATGGCGTCCAAACTCCAAACCGTTGATATATTGCCACTAATTACTCCAAGTCTAAGGTGTTTATTGAAAATAGTTGTTAGGTGACGATACGCCTCGTCCGCTCAAATCGGGCATACTTCCGCACTGTTTTAATTGTTTTGTGGGATACATTTAAATATTTTGTTGGGCAAATTATGTAAACTGCTTTAATAGCAATAATTGTAATTATGCCATTTAATTCAATTTAATTATATAATTTTATTTAATTTGATACATAAAAAATTAATAGATAACTTATTGAAATGATACCTAATGTACGCATTTTGAATTGTAAAATTAGTTATACTATTATATAAATTATATAGAAAGAATAATTACTTTCTTTTTTTATATTTCTAAAAAAAACAAATATCAACTTTAAAACAGTATCGGTAATATATAACTATTTTTAACATTTTTTAAAGTGTTATTCCACACTTAGGAAAGAAAAATACTTATTTAGAAAACCGACCTGGAAATCGGCCAGGAGGCGCGGGTTCGAGTCCCGCTACGTTCAAATTTTTATACGTTTTCTAAATAAGTATTAATATATATCTATTTGGATTTGTTATTCGGAGGTATTTTCAATGCAAGGTAATAATTAAAGGGCAAATCAATAATCCGAATCCGTTCATAATTAGCGCATTCATCGCGGAACAAGGATGCAAAAAAATATACAATCAAAATTAATAACCTCTTCGTTTTTGAAATTCGGTAAATAATATTAGTGTACAAACATAAAACTTTTATTTATCAGCCTATCGTTATATCTAAATTATCTGTTAATTAAAACGCTGTCACAAAACACGCCATCAATTCGAAATTCAAACTTAATTGGCGCCAAAAATAAACATGGCGTCTCAAAAGCATAGCGTAAACGTCAATGGGCCGCGAAGGCGCAAAGTGTCACTTTTTACAGCTTTTTTATCTGAAATGAATTATTTAGCATCGTATAACAACTTGTGTTTCAATGATTAATTTTGTAATATTATATTTTGTAATATCTTTGTGGTTTTTAACGCTATTTTTACTAGAAGACATGTTATATCCGTTACTTGTCCTTTTTTTAAATGTAGGTACCTTTTTTGGTAATTTTACTTTTTATTTTTTTGTAAAAAGATTTCGTTTTTTATTTGAGTTTGTCAAACATTAAATTTTGAACAATAATTTAGAGTATCTATTTGAAAATTTATGTGAATATATGCATATCATTTTTTTATTACAGTTTTTTCATCTGAACACGCAACATTTGATATACCTACATATATAATATCCATAAAATAAATTACATTGTGGAGATTCGACATTTTATACGAGGTACTGCATATTATCTATGCACCATATATAAACTTATGTATACTGAAGTAATAGTTACTTACTAATTTATTAAATTGTATTGTAATAGGAATCGTAATTACACTTATTGCACTTATTTAAATTTTGTTGATTATAGGTACTAATAAAAAAAACTATCTATCGAAGTAAATACTGACTGACGAAAGTATATGCTCCCAACGAATACTTACATCTGCTGATGTGAAATTTCGCAACGAAAAAGAAACAGAAAATAAAAGTTTAACACGGCCATACAGAATGTGCTTAAAACATAAGGTACAGAATTTTTTTTTATTATGTTTTCTCTGCCTTTCTAATTGTCAAATTTATAAATCCGATACATAACAATTATTATGTGTGATTAAAATTGGTACTAGAAAGTACAAATAAAAAGCGACTACTGATTTTCTCAACGGATCCTCTCAGCAACACGGTATTTGAGGTACCGACGGTAACTTTTTGTACGACGTACAACATTGACATATTTATTTATAAAATAAAATGATTTTGCGTCATATGTAATAAATATATAAGTCATTAAATAATGCATCGCTTTCGTTATGAGGTCTCTCACGCCGAAAATCGCTTTAAGAAAATCTCTACATTTTTGGCACATTTTGTGTAATCCTACTTTTTAATGTAGAGCGAATATTTCCTTCATTGATTCTTATATAGTAAAGATGTAATTAAAAATTTAAAAAATCCTGCACACAGCAGGGTAGGCAGAGAGAACCTAGTGTTAACAAACTCCGTTCTCCAATTTCCGCCGAATTAATAAGAATAGAAAGATTGTAATCATATTTTGTCTGTTCTATTCGCGTAATATCTATTTATTGTATAAAACAATTATTTCAATTATTATTCTTTAGTTGGATGTTATAATTACAAACAATTTTCAAGAGTGCAAAGAAATCAAGCAAAGCTCCTCAACATTACCTACTACTGAAATTTGACTACAACAATAAAAAAAATTTACAAGTTCACATATTTTGTAATGCATAAAAAAGTAATTGTAAAGTAAAGATTAAAGTTCGATTCGGACTCGTCCACTTAAGGTTTTGTAGCAATTTTATTATTTTGGGTAAACATTGTGTAGGGAAAATAGTTTCACAATTGTATTTGTAGCGAATAAATTTAGGACGCTGATATAGCGTGCTTACAATTATTATTTTCAAATAATATTTATTTGTAAATGAGGCATGAGGCCGGTCGTGGCGCAGCGGCACGAGGTGTGACTGCAAAACCGACTGGTTGTGGGTTCGATCCCCACTCGAGGAGATGAAATATTTACTTAAATTTATATTTCCATTTCTTCGCTCTGGTATCGAGGTTAAGCGCGGCGTTGAGTTGTGCTACTCAACACGCAATGCCTCCAGAATTCGGCAGAAAGTGGGGAACGGAGTGTCTTAACACTAGGTTCCCTCTGCCTACCCTGCTGTGTGCGGGATATAGCGTGAAGCTAATTTAAATAATATTTATTAATATTTATATTTAATATTATAAAATTTATTCGCTACAAATGCAATTGTGAAATTATTTTCCGCTATTATTTTGTACCGTATAAATAACCAACATCAAGATACATCCAAACATCAGCAGAACGTTAACAATGCGCAAACGCAGCAGCCGACGACGGCAAAACGGCGCATCGAGTTACGAGGTCCGCTCGAACTATTACACCCGTGGACAAATTAGTTTATAGGCATAATAATTTATATATTTTATTTTGGTTATTTTATAAAAGGGGAGAGTATTGTAGGAGTATTACAGTATATTTAATATAACTTAACTTAGCCTCCTTGGGCCTCTCACAACAACCTTTCAGATCTCTCTTGCATTCTTCTCGCTAAAACTTTAGCATAAACTTTACTACCTAAGCTAATCAAACTGATAGCCCTATTCTAGGCTTGCGCGGTCTATCTGTGAACCTTTGCCTTTATACAAAGTTGACCACGATGACCGCACCTCGCCAATCATCTGGGACGATTTGAAAACGTATTTGAAAATAACAATTGTAAGAAGTTAAGGACGCTATATCAGCATCCTAAATTTATTCGCTACAAATGCAATTGTGAAATTATTTCCCGCTTTTGTTTTGTAGCGCATAAATAACCAAATTAAATATATAATATAATATAATAATTGAGTTGAATATAAGGTCTCGTCTCATTAGCATCGTCACGATGCTGTAGCCCACATTTGTATGAAATAAAAATAAAAAGATAATAATTTTATAGACTTTGTAATTTGTTAATTATTGGTCATTTACAACTAACATTTCCGAGATTTCCTTTTATTTGTACTGCGTCTCACTTCTTGCCAAATTTCATTTCAGATCAACGGAAGTAGATACCCTACAGATTTACAGATTACAAACGCAGTGGGCTCCAACGTACGGCAAAAGACAAGCATAGAAGGCATATATTGATAGCGTTGGCTTAGAAAAATATTTTTTCACTGCTCCTAGAGACTGCAGTCTTGAGTATTTGCTATTTAATTCAGCTATATACAGGTATCTATGAGTTCTTAAGAAAAAGAATGTTGAACAAAAGTACGGACAGACTGACAGATTTTTTAAGCACGGAACCCTGAAAACAGGGCAAACGTCATATATATACATATATATATAATGGTATTAATTTTGAGTACAAAGTAAACTAAAAAAAGTTGACGATAGGAGGCCTATACTTGGACGTTACTCTATGTATATAACTTCGCAACTCGTATTGTGAAACCACTGGCTTTTCTATGAAACTTATAGATAATCAGAAAAACTAAAAACATATGAGACCAAGATTAAGTGAAATTTCGTTCTCAGAGGGTTCCATATTTTTATCACTATAGTTTTAAATCTACATTGTGAATAAAAAACTCATTAAATCCATACCTAATGTACCTAAACAAAACATGTTCATAAATTGATAAATGAGATTGTTCGTATAAGATTGCTATGTCAAAGTGCTCCAGTCCTTAAAACACTGTAACTTCCATTAAACATTGACGGGAGCTGAAACTAGCCTTATTGATTACCTGATTAAGAAAAACTACAAGAAACAGGTACGGACGATCAAATTGAGTGGTGTAATGCGTCTTCTTGAAGCACGTCTTACGTCTTCGTGATTCTACATGTATTGTCTGGAATTTTGGTGGACAGTGTAGAACGAAGTATTTTGACGCTACGCCCTCTCTAACTACCCCTACGCAACTTTAAAATATTATATTATTATTTTTTAAGCTTTAGTGTTATTTAAGATATTGCAAATAGATAAATATCAGACTGTTCAATATTTCATACAAAAAGATATAAAGATTTTTTATATAGTTGAGATTCGTATTATTAATCAACATGAAAAAAATAGACCTGTATGAAAGTAGGTATCATTATAAATTGATTGAAATGGTCACCGATTAATTTAAAATTTACAGTTTCCATTTCACTCTGTGCACAATTCTGAAATAACCGCCGCGGAAAGAAAATTTCAGTTATTTACTTTTAATATCGACCGATATTGATACCAGTATTTTTTTAAAGATTTTTTAATAATAATTAGGTAAAGGTAAGTAAATACCTGATTGATATTCAGATGTCTTGTGTTCAAACTCTTGCGCATCTTCTATCGTTGAGCTTTCCACGTCCAACTGCTCAGATGCACTACTTTCTTTATCTTCGTCGGATTCATTATTATTTTGTTCTTTATTAAAAATACAATAATATTCAGCATCTGAAGTAGACGCTGTAGCACCATCTTCTTTAACAAATTTATCCGCTAGTAAATTATCTATGGAGAACGCTAACTTGTTTTCTGCTTTTTCTGTTTTATTATTATCTATCACTTCCATAGATTCTGGTTTTATTTGGTTCATTTTGTATTTTTTTTTCCAAGAATTATTCTAACACTAACAATACAAAAGATTATTCAAACAATATTAACTTGTAACTAAATTTCACGTGTCTCCAGACAACGTCCACACCAAGACTAAAAGTTTACCCAAACACCTTAAACTTTTTCTTTGCAACTTAATACCGACATAATTTAAACCAATCTCAGGTCTAACGACGCGTTTTTGTCAAATTGAAATACAGTATGGACTGCGCACGAAATGTTAAATGAGTTTGAAAGACATTATTTGTTCAGTGAATTAGGATATCCCTATATCTATCAACGTTAAAGTTCAAAATGAGACGAAAATTAAGCATCTGGCAGTGATTCCCGTCGAAATGAAGATAGAAAATCGACTAATGGGCGTCTGTGCGGATGACAATTTTGTATGCTACACTTAAGAGGGTATCAGACGAAATCCAACTCTTGAGATGAGTATTAAAGTAACGTTTCGTATGTAGATCGTTAAACGATGCAAATAGCTCTCAAGACAGCAACGCTCAGATATAATTAACTATGAACCAATGAGGGCTCGGTGGGCGTAACTCTTACAGATCAAATTGGACTTTATTTAAAGCACCGTGAAATATGCGTGTGCCCATTAATCGATGTAATTATATTGTTAGTTCATTTAATTGGACGCGTCACGTGGTTAAAATTTTCTCGTGACTTAATTAGCTTAACGGCTGTTTATACTTAAGAGTAATTGAAGATGATTTTGATTTGTGCTCGTATTTGATTGGCGGTAGTTGATTTTATTTGCGTAGGGATTAGATGTTTCTGGTGATTAGGCGGAATGGGCTTCCGTTTCCTTTTGATGAATGGATGTTCGTTTTTTATGTTTGAAATTACACTTACCTTGTTGTTTTAGATATTTCTATTTTAAATTCGACTAAAAATATATGCAGCTTAACACATTATGCAATTAGAATATGGTGTTATTAATTCAAATTCAAAACTTAGTAATTAGGTATAAATGTAAATAAAATAATTAATAAGATGATCGCTAAATCAATGTAACGATACTTATTAAGAAAATGTATAAAAAATTGAACGTAGCGGGATTTAAACCCGCGCCTCTTTGGATACTATTTATAATTATAATTTTTTATACTTTTTCTTAATAAGTATTTTTCATTTCTAAGTGTCGAATAAGATTTTAAAAATGTTAAATAAAAATATGTAACGATGCATTAAATAGTTACTAAATGTATCTTCACATTAATTGAGTGAGAATGACTAGAATGCATGGTGTATAGTTTGAGTTGATTGAAAGTTTCAGTATTAACAAACGCATGTAAATCAATATTTCTTTAAATTACAGTGTGCAGTGCATTGAGGCCGGTCGTGGCGCAGCGGCACGAGGTGTGACTGTAAAACCGACTGGTTGTGGGTTCGATCCCCACTCGAGGAGATGAAATATTTACTTAAATTTATATTTCCATTTCTTCGCTCTGGTGTCGAGGTTAAGCGCGGCGTTGAGTTCTGCCACTCAACACGCAATGCCTCCAGAATTCGGCAGAAAGTGGGGAACGGGTGTGTCTTAACACTAGGTTCCCTCTGCCTACCCTGCTGTGTGCGGGATACAGCGTGAAGCTGATTTATTTTATTTTTTACAGTGTGCAGTATAGCAATAAGTAGTCAACATTACCTTATTACTATTGAGTCTCAAATAAAAAGGAAGGAAACATATATTACTCATAGTTACACAAATTTATCACCAACTTCCACTGGAACGAAACATTTTAAAAATATAACAACATATGATACAACGCTCTTTATAATAGCAAAATCAATAAATAACACAAAAAATCCCGCCCTTTCAAATAACCGACATATTTTGTCATAATTAAGCCGCACCGTGGCGCTTATTTTTTTTTCACTTTTTTTGGAACTAAGATTGATGCGTTCAGCCCGTTTACAGTTAAGTAAAGTGCGAGTCGGTTTCGGAAGAAAATAAATTTAAAAATCTATCCATAAAGAAGTAAAGTTGTAATTATGTTTATGTTTATTAAGAAAAATCTTTATTGGAAGAAAAATTTGTTAGTTAAAAATATCCTTTATTTAGAAGTGAGTATTTATTTGTATTTTTTTTTATACATTTTTATTCACACATTATATGTTTTTTTATATAAAAAAAATCTTGCGCTATTAATCAATTACGCGGAACTTATGCAAAAGTAATATAACCGAACCTCTAAAAACCTGACAGTATCCTAAATCCAGTGTTATTTGACAAGCCCTCATCGTTTCCGCATATTTGACTCCGGCACGTAAACTTTGAACTCATCAAATTGTTTCGGTATGCGCGGTTGAGCAATAATTTACACGTGTAGGGGCTGCACTATTTAGCATTTTTTTTTCCTTAATTAGTGCGGGGTATATCAACTTGTGACTTAAGATATTTACGCAGGCGCATTAGAAATATAAATAATTTATTTACATAACTATTATTTTTTGACTTCTTACACTACGTGACGTACTACAAAATTATTATTGCGTAAAGATAGGGGTTATTCATTTTGTTTTTTTTTCTTTTATTCCACACATAGCAGGGTAGGCAGAAGGAACCTGAGCATCTAATGTTAAGACATTCCGTTCCCACAACCGTCAGGTAAAGTCGAGAGCTGATCCCTATTGCACGACGGCCTCAAATTCCATTTTACGTCCGCTTTACTTTACTGAAAGATAAAACTTGAAATCTATCTTGGAACTATCGCAGCCGCAGATTAAAAATAGAATTCTGTAAGATATCAATAAAAAAATAAGTAGCTGAACAAAAGAAAAGCAGTTATTTAAATGAAATAAACAAGTATAATAATGAAAGGTAATATGTATCACTTTATGCCTTGTGAGACATTACATTAAGTGAGACCATCGTGGCGCAGCACAGAATCTGTTTGAATACGCAGCGCTTGTTGGTTTGATTTCCACTAATAATAATAGGGGTAATGTGTTATTTTCACTTCGTTGCTTTGGTAACAGGAGAAAAATTGGCTATGTAGGTATGCTTTTATAAGTGCCGACTATGATTTTAAGTTCAACTCCAAAGATTATCTATCTATTGTTCTGTTACAATATTTTAGCAGATTCCAATTTCATTTTACTACTTTTGCTAGTGAAAAGCATAGTTTATTGTAAGTGGATTATGAAACTCAATTGGAAACAAGGGCTAAGTCCCGTTTTCTACCGCGAAAGAGTAATGGGCAGATAATGCTTAGGTTCACATTTCTACCAAACAGAGACTTTCCTATTTTGTAATTACTTCGCTCCGCTGGTCGCTCAGTCCTTTTCGCCCAACTGTTTATTGGTGGATAAACATGTATACAAGTTAACATTGAGTGTTGATTAATGTTTTGAAAACGCTTGCCCCGTTCGCCGTAGAAACTGGGCTTAAAACAGGATTTCTTAAAAATCTCCAGTAAACATAAATGGGACGTTGCGTACTGGCCTATAACATTTTGTGAATGGTCCGCAATGTCTTATATTATTTTCTTACATTAATAATAGAATCTAAAAATAGTGTAAAATGACTTACATCATAGAAGGAGCAATCCTGAAATACTATTTTTTTTAATAGAGTATATTTCAATTTAGTTTAAGCCAGTTGAAATTTATATCACTGAATATGCCATTTTTCTTCCGGATACTACAGTGCCAGCAATATTTGTCGTTGTTACTTTATATACTTTTGCTTTCGTTGTGAAACTTAACATGCTTTCATTAAGTATGATCAACTCTGTAAATCGGTTTGTATCATATATTCTCGATTGTCGTATGGTTGATTGAGTTCTGCTTGGAACGCAGATAGGCTGTAGTCACTAACGAAGCTACCTCCCGTTGAATAGGTAATATAATATCTTATAAGTACAGAACTATAAATACATACACATGACACTATGGACTGGAAATGTTTATCACATTGCTTGGAAAGTCTTCCTATACCAATATAATCGTAACCTTTCTACAAGAGGTGTTCCCGAAGTTTCATGTCACTATTGTCCTATCGATTGTCGGTCATCATTAAGAAGGTGAAGTGTACAAGTGGCAAGTTACTTAAATGGGACAGACACCATTCACTGACACATGTATTTAACTCACAGAAATCGTATATATATCACATCAAAAAGTTTTAAAACTGCAAACTTGAGGCCAGTGGTGGCGCAGGGGCACAAAGTGTGACTGTAAACGCGACCGGTTGTGGGTTTGATCCCCCCACTCTAGGAAATGAAATATTTATTTAAATTTATATTTTCATTTTTTCGCTCTAGTGTCCAGGCATATCTCATATCGTCATAGACGAGGGCCTATGACGATAGGACTGCTTATATGCTTACCTTGCTGTGTGCGGGATACAGCGTGAAGTGGATTGGTTTAATATATTTGATAGTAAACGAAACAAACGTATTTTACTTTACATTACATTGATGCCGAAGAAGACGCCGTCGTCAAGTTCATCCATCGAGCCACTGAATCTGCAGTCACCGATATAATAGACTAACATAATTAAAAAAAAGTGTCATCAGAAAAAGAAAAGGACAAAGAGCAGAAAAGGACACCCACCAACTTTTATCAGGTGACCCATACGCTCATTTAACTTGTCTTTTCCATATAATAAAATAGTCAACATTAAACTTCAAAGCAAAGATCCGATCGTAAATTCACTGGTAAATAATTTAACTGGTTCAATCCCATTTTCATATATAAAGTTATGTATGTGTACCTAATGAAATGTAATAAAAATATATAGCATATTTTTATTATATTTCATTAGATACACATACACAACTTTACCGTTTATAATAATTTACTCTTCTGCAAATCGCTTAACACAAATATTTTATTTATTAATTATTATTTATTAAGTTTGCTTTAAGTTGTGTTGTCAATAAAAAATGTTCTCCAATTAATGATAGCGAGGGTATATTTGACAATAGACTTATTTTTTTCGAACAAAATATATATATTTTTTATTAATTTTATTAGCAATCACTATATCACCATCTTGCGATTTTTTGAGAAACTGTTTTGTGTTGCTAATTTTAAAAACTGCCATTTTTTTTAATATATAATAATTATTATATTATGTTTTAAAATTGTACTTTTAAAAGTTAATTATTCGAAATTAATTTCTTAGCTCTAAATTAACAAAATTAAACAATAAAAACGCATTGTGATAATCGTATTTAAGTTATTTAAATATAAACAATGCCATCCACTAATGAAAGTAAAAAAGTAAGTGAAGAAAACTTCGAAAGATAATGTTACCTATAATTTGCCGTATGAGGATCGCATTTAACAAGTTATTCTAATATGAGCATTCGAAAAAAACTTAAACCTACAGATAATAGTTCAGAAATTTCGACCAGCGTTATATTTTCCTTTTTTATCATAAATAATAACTTCTTAATTTTAATCGCATCTATTTTTTGTTAATAATAAAATAAATTAATTCTTTAAAAACAATACAACTATTTTCAAACTGGATATATTCTATTGACGTTTTGTCATCGGATGTCAAAAAATAACTGTCAATGTCAAACATATATATTAATTGTCAGAGCTCACACGTCATTTGTCAGTTTTTTAATGAAATACTATTAGAAGGTTCGTGTATTTTGTACGGCATTATATTATATTTAATTCCTATTTTGTTTATTATAATTTTATAAAATTATATAAAATAAAAAATTCTAAGGTAGATTATAATACGCAATAAACAACAATGTGTGATAATGCAAAAGTAGTGTTAATTTTTAAATTTACGATGTTTATTTGCTATTTTTCATAGCATTTCAATATCTTGCGGCATTATTTATCACAATGTATTGACATCAAGACACAAAATTAAATATAACAATACACAATGCGTGTTAATATACGTAAACTAATTATAATATGTGGAACTTTGGTACTATTATGGGTGGTCGTTTCGTATTCTTCAATAATTGTCCCTACATACAAGCCAAGGAGCAGTATCTCTATTCTAGAAGGGGAGATAAACCGCTTAGAAAACAAAATGCAGGACCAACTTAGTGAAAGTAATAAGTTACTAGAAAAAGTTAGAATGCATTTAAAGAAGACTGAAGAAACACATGAAAAAGATAGCGACAAGGATGCTCAAATGATTTTAAATGAAATTGATATGATCCAGAGTAAGTGCTTATTTTATGTATTTTACATTTTGTGACCATTGTGGCTTAATTCAGTCAGCTCCTGACTGTAAACATAACATGGAATCAATCTCCACTCAGGAGAATGTTATTTTAAGTCCATGCTCTGGCAAGACAAAGCACAGCTAAAGCTCTACCACTCAACATATATTGATTTATGGAAAACTTAGAACAGTGTGCCTTGACATTACTTTTCTTCTGCCTTTCCTTCTATGTAGGAAAATTATTTAATTAACTAAAAATTTATTATCTTAAAGTAAACTAGTTAAAAATATGAGAGTAGGAAAGACTATTTTATGTTTACATTCTGCCTTGTATGGATAAAAAATACACTAAGAAGCCTATTAAAAGTAATGTTGAGTTCTGCCACACAACAAGCAACTCCTCCAGAATTCAACAGAGAGTGAGAATTGGAAATTCTCTGGTTTCCTATGCCTACTCTTATATGTGCTGGATACAGAATGAAATGAAAAATAAACAAATCTGAAAAAAACCTTTCTGAACATATTATTTTTTATTTATTACACTTTAATTTTTTTGTTTGTTATATTTATGGCATAGTGTTTATCATGATGCAATGTCTGAATGTTAATACAATTATTGTGGGTGTGATTTCCACACAAGGAAATGATAATTTTCTCTTCTAAGACAAATAAAACTTGCAGTGTTGAGTTATGATATTCAAAATACAAGTTGTTGAATTTGGACTGTAAGCAGAGGTCTTCATCCTTATATTTATTTCAAAACATATTAATAGTACTTATAAAGATATAATTATTGACTCATAATTTTATAATATCATGAGAAATAGGACAATTATATTTAGATTGTGACCTCCTTAATATTGTTGTAAGTAGGCAATATGATAAAGACTGCATAGTTGCTTTGTGTTGCAATATCTATATTATATAATGCCAAACCTATGTGTATGTATATTTAATTATGCATATTTCATAGACAAAATTTCAAAGATTTTTAGCTGGGTAGACAGAGGAAATCTAATGGTAATAATAAATAATCCTTTCCCCCAAAACCTAAAATATAAAATTTCTTTAATAAGTAGTGAAACTCCATCACATGTAGTTTGCTAATGCAAAGAAATGAAAATATTAATTAGACTGGAGATTGAACCTATAAATTTTACAATCAAATACTCTGCGGCTGCACCAAAAACGCTTCACATATTATCTATTTCATAGATAATATTGCAATACTAACTGACAATGACATCTTAATTACTTTATTTTTTTATTAAATTGCATTGTTGCAAACTTTTATTATACACACTTATTTTTATTGCGACTCAGTTTTAAAGTAATTATATTTTTATAATAAGCATTAATTTGAGGTGTTGTGATGCAATGGCAGCACCTGACTATAAATATTATGGTTGTGGCATTGACATTGTTCCATGCTCTGGGAAATCATTAAATTTTAACTATTGACATAACTTTCAATGTTTATAATTTCAGCAGGAGGCAGAGAGTGTTTAGACACTAGATTGTATCAGCCTACCCTATGCTATATGCAGGGTACAGTGTGTACAGTAGTTTAATATAGCAAGTTACATAATTTTTAAAATAAATACACCCACCCATAATAAATAAAAACACCCTTTGAAAGAGAGACCATACTAATACTTTTAATTTAGCTCAATACTTACTTGTTCTGAGTAACTGAAATCTTAGAAATGCAAATGAAAAGAAATTATAATCCTTACTCAAGACATTTATTTATAAAATGATTATAATACATAGTGTTTTACTCATGGCTGTGCTTGCTATGTTGTGAAGTCCAATACTAAATACTAATAACTACTCAATGTGTATGTTTACATTCCTTTTAATTCACTTTATTTATTAGTGAAATCCAGATTAAAATATATAAATATATTGTATAGTTTTAAAATTTTTACAATATAAAGATGTAATTACATATAAAAACAACTGCATTATTTTTAACTATTAAAATTTATTAATTCAACTGGCGGCTCCTTGTGTGCCTCGAAAATATACGTATGTTTATTTGAGTGTATTTAAAACCAACCAAGCGCGAGTCGGACTCGCCCACAATATATGTTAACGGAAGGTTGCCAGATTCCAATAGTGAAGACCGCATTTGAATTAGTTGAACCATTTCTGAGATTAGCAATAACAAACGCACGGACAAAAAAATTATAAATCGTTGTTTTGGCTTCTGCTATATTAATAAAGGTCCCCAATATTTGTTATTATATTATATCTTCCAAGAACGGACACCGATCCGTTACAATTTTATAATAAGTATAGATTACAAAACCTTAATGAGAGTTTCTAAAAAAATTAAATGATATAGTAAAATTACTTCTCTTTTATCATTGTCACTGTTTCAAAAACTACTACATATATATTTTAAAAACATTTGTATTGTCATTGATCATTGGATTGGATATTTGGTGAAAATTTTATGACCAATATGGACTGTATTCGTTCATATAAATATAGCCGAAAATAATTTGAAACAAGTTAAAAAAAAGGGAAATTACATATATTTTCATAAACATGGATTTTTATATAATAAAATTTACTAATTTCAAAATGTTTTGGAAACCTTCCATTTGCTTATAAATATTCGATAATGGGAGGATGTTTATAAATTTCAATAGACGTTAGTTTTGATTAATTTCCGCGAAATATGTACAAGTATGTAGCTCCCCGCCTCACGCATCATCCACATAATTATAGCAAAATATACAGAGAAAACTTTGTGTCAATACACTATATTATACACTTTTCATTTAAGTACGGATTTGGTGACATACTGCGTGCTAAGTGCCGGAACGGAACGCCTCCTATTCTCGTTATAAGAGCGAATAAATGATTTATAATTACATGATTTCCTCGATGGGCAATTGGGGTTCGAATCCACAGCCATTGTGCTTACAATCATATAATGTCCAATTTCGCCGAGGTGGTATCTTTTAATATTTATTGTAGGTAGTTATAATTTGATATCGTCGTGGCTCAGGAGCACAAGCGTGCGACTGTGAACGCGACGCGGTTCTGGTTTCGATTCCCACTCAGGGGGAGCGAAAGCGTCTTAATGGGGAATGGAATTTCTTAATGCCGAATTTCACACAGGTTTCCTCTGTCTATCCTGCTATGTGCGGGATACAGCATGAAAATAAAAAAGTACTTATAATAAACAGATATTCGTTAAGTTAATAAAATTAATCATTAAATAATATAAAATTTTATTATTCCATCACGATTTTGTCCAATAGGTAGACATTATTATTTTATTACATACTAGATTACATTTTATTAGTAAACATAATATAATTATTAGAAAATATAAAAAACGATATCAATTCACGTGTACACGAAGTAACAATAAAATGTATTATAAAATTTAAGGTTCCGTAGCCGAATTGCAAAATATAAAGGTTGGTCATTAGCTCGCCTTTATAGATGCGTGTGACATGTCATGGCGACTTGTCAGTAGTTCAAAACAACAATAAAAGGTACGTATTTAGAAAACACGCGAGTCCCGCTACGTTCAAATTTTTATACGTTTTCTAAATAAGTAATTTTCTTTTCTAAGTGTGAAATAACACTTAAAAATGTTTTAAAAAAACAATAAAAGGTACTTGATATAGGTATATGATACACTTTCTATACTTTGGCCTGGTGACAGACGGATTTGATTCGGACCGACGGATTTCTGTTTTAGGGTTCCATATTACTAATAATACGGGACCCTAAAACAGAAAACAGTAGCATATTTTTTATGTTAAATAGCCTATTATTAAAAAAAAACTAATAAGCCACATTTTCTCTTTGTTTTACAAACAAATATTTGATTGAAATGAATGTGCCACCTGTTAGACTACTTGCGCTCTGACGTCATACTATGTTGTATACACGTAAGATTTTATTCGGCTTTGGCTTTACTTATATGTTAAATATTTTGAGCTCCAAATACAATTATTTATTAAAAAAATAAAATCAGCTGCACGCTGCATCCCGCACACTGCAGGGTAGGCAGAGGGAACCTAGTGTTAAGACACTCCGTTCCCCACTTTCTGCCGAATTCTGCAGGCATTGCGTGTTGAATGGCAGAACTCAAATTAATAATTAAATTAATAAATTTACCCAATTATTTATTTTGAAAATAAAATTAAATGGATACGATATTATATTAAATAATATTTTTTTATTTATATTAATTTTTACTTCAATTTAAATGAAAAGACTCCGATTTTGATTTGTTATCCAAATTTGAGATAGTGTTTGTAGAGTCGCAATCGGCGCACTATCTAAAGAGAATGTGAATAGACACACTGTAAACACAAATATTCCCCCTAGTACTATGTGAACTCGCGACCTTATTTTTAATCGCGTAACTTGCCGACTGCACCATGACGTTATTAAATTGATATTTAAGATGGTTTAATCTAGTTGATATCTAAACGTATTGGGTCACACATAAAGGTCAACATAACGTGTTATACAATAACTAATTCCGACCGTGCATTCCGGTTCATTGCTTGGAAAAAATAATAAATAATTCCGTGTGGTTGCTTATCTCGAAAAAATTTTAAAAACCTATATTTTTTGGGAAGGCGGGATCGATGAAAAAAGTACTAACAAATGGACTTTACTTGTGTTTTAGGTTTACGTTGTGCCCTGCACATAGCAGGGTACGCAAACGGAACCTGGGAACTCAGTTTCAAGGTATTCCGTTCCTATTGAGCGAAGAAGTGAAGCGTCAGCGCTCCTTTTATGGGAACAGTATATAGGGTAAAATATTTTTAACCCATACCTAAAGAAATTATTCAAAATACCTCAACAGTTTAGACGTAGAATTTTTTTTTTCATTTCACGATGTTTAACCATCCTGTATTTCGTGTGATGAAGTTACGCATAGATACCAATAACGTAAACACACACGTTAAAATAAACAACTTTGAACTTTGCCACGAATACCTACGACTCGATTTCGAAATGAGGCGTATGCGGCGGTTTCCCTTTAATAGGTTTATATCTGCATGCGTCGATCTTGACAAATGGCGTTTTATTTAACAACGATAATTTTATTATTTATTTTGTTTGAAAAAATCACTTTTTCATTTATGGAAAAAAAAATAATTGTATTAGCCTTTTATAGAATAGTTAAAACTGTGGTTTCATATAAAGTGGTGCTGACAAAAACACTGTATGATTTCCTTAAGCTGAAATCGAACCCACAACCTATCACGTTTACGGTTACACATTGTGCCCCTGGACTACAAATGGCCTCTGTTGTAGTTCATTAATAATATTATAATTCTCAAACTCAGTTTTTATTCTCATCTATCTAGTCTTCGATCTTTTTTTATTGCCTCTTTTTGTAAGTAAGCTAAATGCAATAATTAAAGCAACGGCTTATTTCATTCTAGCTTTTTTACATTTAACACGTACGCATACACACAAAGCTACTAAGGGACTGCGTCAGATTTTTCTACCAAATATTGTCAATAATATTGTGTAGTGTGCGGCGCCATATATTGAACAATATTATTGGCAATATAGTATTGACAATAATATTGTGTGTGTGCGGCTAGCCTTAAGGATTCGGCTTAAAGTGTCTTACGCCCAATATTAATAACCTATTGATTGTTTGATTGTTCCATATATCTATCCAATCTAGAGATTGGATAGATATATGGAACAATCGAAGATTGACGTTGGAGATAGATTATTAATATTGGGCGTTAATGGAGAGCGGAGTGTCTTAACATTAGATTTCCAGTTTCCCTCTTAGTACTTTGCTAAGTTGAAAAATGCGTGAACTTGCTATACAAATACATATTGGGTTCAATGCACTTTATATTGAGTTTTGTTAGTAGTTGCATGTGAAAACTAGATGAATAAGCCGGATGTAAGAAAATGTACAGCACGAAGCACGAGTTGGACAAATATGTCGCTGAATTTTAAGTGCCAGTATAAATATACATTTGGAAATTCCAAACTATTAGGTATATATTACGTATTTTCCCTAGAGGTGTAGCCATTGAGCGCCGAAACTTACAGTCTTTGGTCCACAATCTACTACCACCAATCGCTTTATATACATATATATTTTTCAAGGAGTCCTCACGCCTTTTACATGACCCTCCTCCAATAACACCGATACTATATTCTCTAATAATATGCATTAGGTATAGGTAGGCATTGACACTTCTGGTTTGGTTTGGTTTCTTGTAATATGGCGTTCCGAGCGTGCCAGTTGAGCACAAAATCACTTCGCCAATGTCACGTTGAATGGAGAACACACGAAAGAGGTTGTACGGTAAAAAAAGATAATATTACATAACAGAAAAATGCATGTTTAAAAGAGTTCCCAGAAAAATACTGCCTTCACCTATAACAAGACAAAAATATATATACAATATATAAATATAGAGGGTTAGTAATACCTATTATTTTTGACACTTCTGTTCCTCACTTTACGACGAATTTTTGAGGCATTACCTGTCAAGAGGTAAAACACAACGCCACCCTTTGCCTAGTTATCAGAGTGAAGAAGTGAAAATATTAAGTATTTCATACTCTCGAGTGGGAATCGAACTCATAACAGTCGCGTTAACAATAGTACGCTTGCACTCCTGCGCCACTCGGCCACTATTATACTTTATAAGCGAATATTGCCCTATTTTCCCTTTCAAATCGTCATGCCTTATAGACACTATGTCCTATTCAGATTAAAACGGCTGTGGTATAGTATAAACAGATTCAGCTATATATTTCACTAGCTTTTACGCGCACGCATATTCGAATGTTTATAATTATGAGTTTTATATGATATTTTACAGGTTCTAAGTGCGGTTATAGGTTTGGTAACAAACGTGATGTAACCGAAAATCGTTTTTCACTTCGAACCAATAGTTTCTGAGATTAGAACATTCCACCAAACAAATTAGCTCTACAATATAAATAGCTAATAGAACGTTCAACCAAACAAATTCTTTAGCTCTATAATATTAGTAGCTAACAGCATAGATATCTGCAGATTGATAATAAACTGAATGTTATTTTTAATGTATCTACTTATTTTAAAATTGGTAGAACAGTTTTTGTAATAGAATATTTTTTCATTGTGAATTTTACAATATCATGGTTTATTTCTTTTAAATTAACAAAAATGAGCCATAGTATCACAAAATATTATTGTACTGTCAAAAAAATTATGACAATAGACAGACAAAAATGAAGAAGACCTACATATATTTTATTTCTATATTTATATTAGCTTTATACTGTATCTCGCATTAAGGGTACAGAACACAGGGACCCTAAAGACTCAGTTCTCCACTTTCCGTTCAATTTTTAAGATAATTCATGTAAAGCCGTAGCGCAGGGGCACAAGCGTGCGACTGTAAACGAAACTGGATGTGGGTTCGATTTTCACTTGAGGAAATTAAATATTTAATTTATTCGTTTCATCGTTCTTGCCTTCTGTTCTGACCACAAGGCAAAGCACGACTTTGAGTTCCGCCACATGGCCTAAGATCCCATCGTTTAAAACTGTAGGGATTAGATTTTCTAATGAAACTTATATTTAAGAATGATACATGATAGTAGAATAGATTACACTAGGGTTGCCCAAAAAAATCCTGCCGCAATCACCTTTAATTAATGTTTTTCGTAACTCGTTTTTGGAGAAAATTGCACTCATATGTTTTTTATGTGAATCGCACATCATTTGAAAGAAAATCACATAAGGAATTGGAAAAACAA
>JAATLQ010012441.1:0-79218 GCA_013421005.1 Heliconius erato x Heliconius himera
GAACCTTTAAATAAAATCAAATCTTATTTCACAAAAGTTCAAGTGACACGTTCACCAAACCACATAAATATAGCCATTCGTGGTTTCAAAAATAACTTATGATTCTTATAACGACAATTTCTCAGCTGTCATCGTCTCACCATAAATCCTCTGGATGCAGGACCCTGCAACACTTGCGTTCGATCGCGTCGGGAATAAAAATTTCTGCGCTTGTTATTCAGTCGCGACAAAGGAATGCGGAACGTATGCTCTGTTTTCATATAAATATGCCAAATTATGAAATTTGGTTGACTTAAATAGGATTTCCGGTGGAAAATGGAAAAATAATATAGCCTTAAAGGAAGACCTTTGATTTATATGTATTACTTTTGATGCTAAACTTTACGTATTTTTTTCTTGAAAGGATCTTAAATGATGCAAATAGCTAGGAGCTTTGAAAAAATGAACCATAAATGAATTCATCCGAGTGGGAATCGAACTCACAACCGTCGCATTTACAGTCGGATGCTGTTCTACTGATGCGATGACATTTTTATCACTGACACTACTTTACTTTAAATTCAATGTTCACGCTGTATCTCGCACACAGCAGGGTAGGCAGAGGGAACCTA
The DNA here is from genome assembly GCA_013421005.1 of Heliconius erato x Heliconius himera. Lineage (NCBI taxonomy): Eukaryota > Metazoa > Arthropoda > Insecta > Lepidoptera > Nymphalidae > Heliconius > Heliconius erato x Heliconius himera. The sequence goes on from JAATLQ010012441.1 coordinate 612, forward strand.
GTGTTAACACACTCCGTTCCCCACTTTCTGCCAAATTCTGGAGGCATTTCAACGCCGCACTTTACCTCCACACCAGAGCAAAGAAATGGAAATATAAATTTAAGTAAATATTTCATCTCCTCAAGTGGGGATCGAACCCACAACCAGTCGGTTTTACAGTCACACTTTGTGCCCCTGCGCCACGACAGGCAAGAAAAACAAACTCTAATACTACGAACACGATCGTTAGAAAAAACATCTAGAAAATCTTTAAGAAAAACAAAACCGGTCTTAAAACTTAGTTTCTAATAAATTTTCAAATAAGCGTACAGTGTTTTCGTATTCGGTTCGGCGCGGATTTACAATAAGATCACGTTACAAAGGACAGCTTTGCATATCTACGGAGTCGCTGTGTTTGCGGCTAACTTTTTTTCTCCCACTACTACTATTATTTCCTTCTGTTTAGCTCGTGTTCGTGTTCTTTGCAACGAGTGTTGTGGTCGATTCTATTCGAGTAAAGTTTGTAGGCAAATAGCTAACTATAGATAGAGATCAGATTGTGAATAATAGGGAGATTGAGGAACTTCTGAGTAGCGATCCTCATTTATTGGAAAGCGAGTCTTGGTGGGTGTTGCTGTATTACAATATTGTATTGTTAATTAATCCAGGACGAAATGGCAGGTGTTATAAGTTTGACGTGTCTGCATATGTGTATCTGTCTGTGGCATCGTAACTCTCAAAAGGATGAACCGTTTTCCATTTACTTTTTTTTGTTTGAAAGATAACTTTATTAAGAGTGTTAAGAACATGCTCGATTAAGTCATTAATGGTTTTTAGATTTGGTTCTCATTGGTGAAGATAAATATTATATTTTTTTTATTTAACTTATGACTACTACTGATTTGATTAGACTCAAGATTCAATAAGCAATGTTTCGAAATAAGGTGGAAAATGTAACGAGAAGTGTGCATTTTAATCTTTCTGCTGTTCATTTTGACTATGTGCCTTTCGAAATACTATTTTTAGAAATAAATAAGACAAATACTAAAAACAACTTAACATAGAAAATCCGAAGCAAGCTACTTAAATTCCATTAAGACAACAGATTTTTCTAATTTACATAAGATAATCTCCCTTTTCCTCTTTATATATAAAATGGAGTCAGTGCCTATTATGCGAGAAGTTAAGCACTGAATCGATAAAGTCGGCAAAACGTACAAGAGATAGCAGACACGGCTCCGAAGCAAACATTTGTGAGTTCCCATGCACCTTTTGTCAAAGTACCCTCTTTATTCAATCGCCGGCGAACTAAAAGAAACCTGGTGTTCCGAATTTTAGGGAAGTCACTTTGGATTTTTGTGAGATTTTTTTAGAAATTGCCGTGAATATCACACAATGTGATAATTTTGAGTTCAAGTCCCTTTTCAATATTTATATGATTTTAAAATACAATTGTTTTGTTTGACTTGGCTTAAATTAAATTTGCTTTAATTAAAAAAAAAACTATTAGAATTAATTTTATATATCTATAATACAGAATTCTGATAAAATAATTTGAAGCCATAACACAGTAACGAAGCAAATTATTACATTTATATTATTTTTATTACTCTCTCATTGAAGAAAAAGCACAGCGTTGAGCTCTGCTACTGCTACTGCCTTGAGTCTAGATGAAAATTGGGAGACGATTGATGCTAACTAACTGCGTTTTAGCTGGTGCTAGTGTTAAAAGAAAAAAATCTGAAATACAAGATGCTGTTAACGGAGTCTTAAGACCTTACTTTTTACCAAAGCTTTGTCCCGAACATTATACATAAATAATAAATAAAAATTAACCCCCCGTGTGATTTGAACCCCAAATTCATTTAGCACATTTAAGCTTATTAAGGATGTCAATTATTGCTCAAATAATATAATTGTATAGAGCATAGTTTGTAACAGTTATATCATAGAAGTCCTATTATGTTTCTTTAAGAATATACTGAAGTAGTTCTTTGACTACGGAAACGGAATAGGGCGGATAATTTAATAACCCTACACTTATTTGTGAGCTTGAGAAACTATCAAGGCCTTTGAGTCTCGGCTACTTGAAGTTCTAATTAATTTTCATATTATACATTGTATTTTGTATATATGTATATAGGTCGTCGTGGTGCAGTGCAATTGTAAGCATGACGGTTAAGAGGTTTGATTCTGTCGGGGACATTAATTATTAAATGTGTTCATTTCTTCACTCTTTTGGCTTTGCTATCACCAAAATACATTTTCAGAAACTAAAATATATAAATTAAAATATAATGGACAAACAATTCAAATATTATAAAATAATCCTATATTCATTTTATTATTTTACCTCAATATGTGCATTGAGGCCGATGTGGCAGTGAAACAGAAATAGCTTTTTTTTCTTTATATGGTGGTTATGTGTCCTAACCGAGCAAACGTTTATATTTCATTTATTTTCATTTCTCTGCTCTGAAAAAAAACGCACGGCGTTGAGTTCCACCACTCAACACGCAATGCTTCAAATTTGGGCGGAAAGTGGGAGTCGCAATGCTTAAGCACTAGCTACCCTCCACCTAAATCATAAATATTTAATTTCTGCCACAGCATGACAAATGTTTAATTTTAAATATGAAATTACGCCAACCTCTAGTGGAATATGATTTAGTTCTACAATATTAAATTTACATTACCTACCCGAGGACAATTGGTACACTGCCAAGGTTGATTCGATAACCAATAAGTTCGATTTCAAAAGCACTCCGCACACAGAAAGATGTTTTTCATTGGGCGGTAACGAGATCGGATGGAGGTATTATAGGACATGCATTATGTGGATTTTGGTTATGGTTTTTTTTTTAATTTCTAACAAAGGAATATTTTTTTTTATTAAATATTATTTTTTCAAAATCTTGTTTATTTCTTATTGTTGCCCAGGTAAATTATATTTGAAGGAATGTTTAAAAAAAGTACGTTAAGTTGTGACAATTGTCATGTGACAGATATCACATATTTCACCACATTTTAGTATTTTTATGTTCCAGTTATATAAACTACAAACATTTGGAAAATATCACAGAATGCTTACGTATAGTAAGTAATCTTTGCAATATCTTTCACCAAGTCCCGTGGAGCAAACTTAATAATAATGATGATCAAATAATATATACATACATATATAATGCTTAAAATATAAAAATGAAAAAAGAAACAACATTCTGACGTTGAATAAAGAGCATTAAAATGTCATTCTCTCTGTTTCACTTATGGAATATCTCTGTTGATTTTTATTAATTCCCATTATTTTCAGACAACGTTTTGTCTGAAAATAATGGGTATTAGAATGGGTAGACGTAGACTTCCACCACTCGACGCCCAATGTCTAAAAAATTGGGTGGGATGTGGAGAACATACTGTCTTATCACTAGTTTCCCTCTCCTTATCCTGCTATGCGGGAAAAAGCGTGCAAATAATACCCATTTTAAACATTCCAAACTCCCATATAAATAGCACATGGAGCTTAAAATATTGGCCACATTACCTGGGCGGGAACAATTGGTAGCGTTCCAAGGTCAATCCGATTTCGAGCGAAATCGCGTTCAAGCCATGGGTAATGTCGCTTTAGTACTTCCCTGTTTTATTAATTATAGTAATAAATTTGTCTGTGTGCTGACTTTTTAATTAGATCTAACGGCGTGATACTTATAATGTGAAAGTTTTATTTGGCTTTTTGTGTCTTGATATAGTAGAAATGGCTCACGATACTTGATTTTTTTTCAAAAAGTCGCTATAGTTGAGGTCGCTGTGGCAAAGTGATGCATATCTAAATATACTTGATGGTTTTAGGTTAGCATCTGATTTAGGGGAATTATTATATTTAGATTTAACTTTATGATTACTCCAGCTACCCTGGTATATCTTATATTTCAAGATAGGATAAAAGATTTAAATCATAAATAATTTTATCCACTCATCGTTACTTACCTTAAAAACTGGCGGACTGTACGACTGAAACTAATGTGACGTAAATGAAAATATTATAATTATACGTTATAGCCACTTAGGCATGTTTCTTATCGTTGTCATATACAAATGTATATAAAACTCTTCTATTACTGTCTGATTGACAGACAAGACACAGAGAAAATGACGTGTCATATAGAAGAGATCTTCCTGGAGAGTAGAAAAACCCTCAAAATAGACTTCGCAAAATTCCTACAGAAACAGGAAAAGAATAGATATTACGTTTTATACTACACGCACAGTCGTGGTGCAGCGGGACAAAGTGTGACTGTAAAGCCGACTGGTTATGGGTTCGATCTCCACTTAAGGAGATGAAATATTTACTTAATATTTCCATTTCTTCGCTCTGGTATCGAAGAATTCGTCAAAAAGTGGGGATCGGAGTGTCTTAACACTAGGTTCCCTCTGCCTACCCTGCTGTGTGCGGGATACAGCGTGAAGCTGATAAAAAAAACTAGTCAAAATATACAATTCCACAATAATATATCAGTCCAATCCCAGCGGCATTTCATATTAAGCTATTAAATCGCATGTAATCATATCACAACACAATATACGTCTAATAATGTTTCATTAATTAAGTATTTACCGCCCCCGCCGCTGGAGTGGGCCTTATTAATTATTCACATAATTAATAGTATTTCCTTTACATAACCAATAACAATAGTAGAAATGTCTGTAGGTTACAATTAGCTTCTATTATTATTATGAAAATAATGTAGAATAGAATATCAGGGTATATAAATGGAAAAGTATGTGTTAGGCCAGTCGTGGCGCAGGGGCACAAAGTGTATCTGTATACGCGACGGGTTATAGGTCCAATTTCCAGTCGAAGTAATGAAATGTTAATATTTTCATTTCTTTGCTCTGGTGTCGTGGCAAAGTGTGGCATTGAGTTCTATCACTCAACACGCAGTGACAGACTAAACTTTGTTCTCTCTGCTTACCCTGCTATCAGCGGGATACAGCGTGACGCTAAAAACAGTATAATCTTTGAATTTCTTTTTTTTTTCTTTTTTTGGACAAACATACATTCACTTATGAATTTCAGTACACGTGCTTAGTACTCTTAAACAAATCACACTCAAATATACATCAACTTCGACAATATTCTATATATACACATTGAACTGATAACCTCCTTTTTCAAGAAGTCTTTACAAACCTTGTCACACGATTTAGCATTTTATCATCATATTTTTCCAACATTTTTTCGTATATCTCATACAACAAAAAGATAGAGATATTTGTGTAAGGGTTGTGAGACGTCCGGACGCGCCACGTGAATTTATAGCGTCCGATTCTATTACAGCCTAAAAACCTGAGTAGTAAATCAAGGGAACCATATTTCACCAAACCTGACGTGAACCTAGATAATATTATGTTGTTTAATAAGTAAAATTATTATTATAATATATTAATTAGTAAATGTTACGAATTTCTCCAAAATGTGATGAAAAGTGGGAAACAGTATTTTAACACTAGGTTCTCTCTACCTTACTATATGCGGGGTATGGCCCGAAATAAAAAAAAGTTTTTTATGTACTTACATATCGATAGCTAAAAAGATAAGTTTCTCTTATATCCCATTATATCAAATAAGACAGAGAGAATCCAGAGCCAAAACACTCCGTTATCCATTTTTGCCCATATTTCTAGACAAAACGCATTTAATGATGGAACTCTACTCGATTTTTGCTATCGAAGTTCGCTTGCCTTTATTACACATTACAGTTATACAAAATCTAATTTTACTCAGTATATATCAGAATATGTTATATGCGATAACATCTACTCACATAAACAAGTGAATTATAAACAAACATTCGACCCGACTGTATGAACTAAATTAATATATCCAATAACACCCGCGCCATCAAGACAAATTCAACGTAACATTTAACAAAATTGTTTCACTGATTTAACAGCTACGACGGAACACATACACATACGTGCTAAAAACATAACCCTCCTCTTGGGATTCGCCGCAGTCGGGTAAAAAATGTTTCCTTTTCTTAAAAATACTATCATTTTCACGTAAATCATCCAAATAGGTTATACATTACGTGTTGTACTAAATTAGCTTTTTCAACTTAAGAATTTTCTTGCGGAAACATGAATATAAAAATAGAACGCAAAGATCAGATTACGCTCTTAAATTCTTGGCAAGCTTTTAGTTTATTCGCAAATTTTTAAATATTTCTTGAAGTAAACGTTATTTTTTCGCCAAAAAAAAATGTATATTATCACTATTATATTCATTTAGTCTCTGATATTGATGATAATCCCTCTTTATAATATTTATATTAGGTCAATCTGTAATTATGTAAAAAAAATTGGAAAGATTTTTTATTACACTGACTTCTATTTCTTTTATCATCAATCATAATCGAGAATAGGTGAAAAGATCCCGAGAGAAAGAATCCTTATTTAATTTTTCGGAACTCTAACAACCACGGTGATGTAGTAGAGTAAGACATTTTCCAACTACGTCACCATATAGTTGATATTTCAGAATTTTCGTTTAAAATGATTTAAAAAAAGCAGCTTCTCGCTTTTTCCCGCATAGCGGAATAGAACCTATTATATAGACACTGCTTTCTTCTTTTACTACCCGATTTTGAAACAGAGTGTTGAGTGGAGAAACTGAGCTCGGCGCTTTGTCTTGACAACGCAGACAAACGAAAATATTTTTTATTATATGTAGAGTTGAACCTTCAATCATCGTGGTTACAGACGCGCGTTTGTCCACGCCACGACGACCTTACCTCACGTTCCCTCTCCCTAACCTGCTATTTACGGGATACAGCGTGAAGCTAAACAAATATATGTATTTATTTAAAAAAAAGACTAATTTTACATTCAAATGAAAACCTAACATACGAGTGCTAGCGTGTGTAATTCTTACACAACGTGTATTTACAACCCGATGTTTATCACCTTTTGGTGTGATCGGAAAATATACTCCGTTACGTGAATATTGAATAGTGTTATTTAGACTTTGTTTTTGGGTTATAAAACTAGGATTTTTATGTTGCTTTCAGGTTTGCTTCTATTTTATTTATTTCTAACTTTTCGTTCGAAATTATTACGTAATTGTACATAACATAGTTATTTATTTGTATTTAAATGTGAAAAGGTTGTCAGTTCGAGATCTTCTTGAACTACATATATTAATAATAAAACTTCAAAAACTTTCAAGCCAATTACAGAACTGTTTTTATACAGATAGAACAAAAAAATCTGACAAAGATCATTGCTAAGTTCCGTTTTCTGACATCTATACTAGTAATATATAAACCTGAATAGATTATTTAGTTGAAAAAGGTGATGACAAGAACTACTGGTTTCAAAAGCTTTTTTTTATGTAAGATTGTTGCTTTATTAATGAAAGCTAAACTATATCACTTTAATCGTTTCTATGTAAACTACTGTGCCAGCAACCATCGATTTATCTCAGGAAATTATTTTTACATGAAACTCTTAAACGAAAAAACAGTCCTCCTATGACAACGAACTACACTCAGCTACGAATTGCAAAACGTTCGAAACGTCATGTTTCCAAAAAATTTATAAATACTAATTATACACGATTAATCCAACTTAAAGTTTCATTTAAAATATGTAAAAATCGCAAAAATCAAAAGACTAATAATTAGTCCCAATGTTAAAAGGTCTATAGAAAAAAAAGATGTAACAAATCCTTGTATAATTTCTACACAGTTAAACGCTGTACACAACCTACTGTAGTTTTATTGTCACTGCAAATCGGAACTAGCGTAACGTCAGCGTAGCGCCACATTTTTACATTAACGTAGATACTAGATGGTATGGCGGCGTCGCGTGAAATCGTATAGCTGTAAAGGATGGGATGCATTGTGTAGGTTTAGCACGGTTTGATGATAGAGACCTGAATGGTGGAACTCTTTAGGATTTGTTAGTAAATCAATTTTAGTACAGGCTTATATAATTTATAGCTTCAAGCATGTTCTATTTTTTATTATTAATTGATGTTTTCAAAATATAGAACAGAGAAAATTTCGGTATGTATCAATTAGTTTATTTTTTTAAGAAAATATGTATATATTTTACTTTAAAATAAGAATTAAGAATATGTAATGTCTTATGTAGCAGACCTGTAATAATTGCAATATAATTGACACGATAATTCATACTTCTTTTTTCGTTCTTCCATTTGTCCGGATTCAGAAAAGGCTTTCCAGTTTAGCTAGAAGTCATTCCAAATTAACAAACAATTTGAATTGCCTTAACATCGCATGGTCTTTGGCTCCCTCTTCTATCGCGTATTTTATGAAGATTATTCGAAGAAATTATTTGAACGTATTCCACTTCGGTGGTGTGCAATAACACACCACTGCCAAAACGGCGGTATCATCCTCACCACCTCGGTACCTGGGTTCGTTAAGCTACCCGGTATGCCAGATATCTTTTACTAGAAAAATAAAATAAAAAAAAATACAAAAATTAAATAAAAAATAATCTAAGCATACCTAAACCCACCTTTACATCTGTCAGGTAAAATCTACCGAGCGACAGTGCACGGTGACTGTGGCGCGCGAACAAATTACTATTCTAACTTGCCGGCCACGTGACATGTATACGTAATAAGTATTAAACCGGTGTATACGAAATAATATATAGAGAATGTGACTATATGGCGCAGTGCGATAGTATTTGGTTCTAAGAGGTTTATGGGTTCTATTATTGAAGATTTTTTTGATATTTATAAAATACTTGTATACTTAGTAATGTTAACTTTTAAACGAACCCAGCAATAATTGATGAAAATGGAAGTTTCTTATAGTCTACAATATATCCATATATAAATACATGAAGCAAATTTATTTATTTAGCATAAAATTTGATTGTTATCGAACTCTAACAAGAAAAAAAATTACCCGTAACCTTCCCATAAATTGTATAAATCTTTTTTTATTAATAAGGCCAGTCGTGGCGCAGCGGCACGAAGTGTGACTGTAAAACCGACTGGTTGTGGGTTCAATCCCCACTCGAGGAGATGAAATATTTACTTAAATTTATATTTCCATTTCTTCGCCTTGGTGTTGAGGCTAAGTGCGGCGTTGAGTTTTGTCACTCAACACGCAATGTCTCCAGAATTCGGCAGAAACTGTGGAACAGATTGTCTTAACACTAGGTTCCCTCTGTGTTCCCTACCCTGCTGTGTGCGGGATACAGCGGGAAGCTGATTTGATTGATTTGATTTTTTTTATTAATATATTTAATATTGATAGGTTACCAGATTAAAAGCTTGTATTAACTGATATTAATGTAGATGAGTATTAATAAATATATTCTAAAACATTCTCTTTCTAACAAGCTTTTGTCACGTCGTATTGTTATGTTTTATATCGAAATTTGTATGTACGAGTAAGTAATAAAATTTATAAAGATAGAGCTAGAACCTAAGTAATTGAAACCCTTTGAAACCATTCTTCATATAACTTATCCTCCGAGCACATTTTGTAACATTTGGTAGGATCTTTTTTTACTTATATATTCATCATTTTATTATAACATTTTTCAGTTTTCAGTTTACAGCGCCATCTCTGTATTTCCATCATTTTCACGAAGTACAATTTTCTTTGTGTACTAGCGACATCTTCAAGCTTTCAGGCGTTTCAGGATAACAGATCGTCCGCATTTTACAGTTCGAAGTTGAAACTACAGGTGGCGCTAAACAAAAAATGTTATTAAAACCAAAGGTTTTTTTATTATCTTTGTAATTTTGTGCAGTAAGCTGAAATGGTCCAGTTGAATTTTATCACTGACCATTTCATATTTCTGTTTTCATTAAACAGTAATATGAAATAGTCAGTGACCAAAATCAAGTTTAAGTCAATTAATTATTCTAAGTTATAAATAAGTCCAATAGGGATCTTTATTCGTTCTACACATAGAAGATTTGTAAAATAAATAAAAATCAGCTTCAAGCTGTATCCTGAACACAGCAGGGTAGGTAGAGGGAACCTATTGTTAAGACACTCCGTTTCCCACTTTCTGCCGAATTTTGGAGGCATTGCGTGTTGAGTGGCAGAACTCAACGCCGCGCTTTGCCTCGCCACCAGAGCGAAGAAATATAAATAAATATATTTTTTCGCTCTGGTAAAGGTAAAGAAGCTTCACGCTGTATCCTTAGCGGGATTGTCAGAGAGAATGAAGTGCCAAACGCTACGGTCTCTCCATAGTTCTATCGCTTCGTCACCGTGACCTTCCTCCAGTATCTTTGATACTGTGTTTGACATTGTGTTGTTCTTTGATATTATGCTTATAATATTTTCATAATTACAATCATTATAATTATCATCGATAATTAAATATTTAATAATTATCAATAGTTCCAGTTTTAGTGACGTATAACAAACAATATGTCATGTCATCCGTATAATTAAAAATTAATGACGTCAACAATCAGTTTATGCCGTCGGGTATTGAGGCTGTCGTGGCAAAGCGACACAGTGCCTGCTGACTGTAAACCAGTTGGTCATGAGTTCGATGCCCTCTCAAGGAATCAATTATTTTTATTTTATTACTTTGTAACTTTGAACACTCAATATCTAATGCCTCAAAAATGAAGTGGAAAGTGGATAATCGAGTATCTTAACATGGTTTCCTCGTTTACTAATATATTTCACTTGATAAACGAAAATTTTAATTTCTCTCGATTGGTTTTATTTTACCAGAACGTGGAAATATATAAACATAATTTTAATACAATAAATCCTAAAAGAAAAGGAATTGAATCCACAACTATCACATTTACAATACACTCCACAACACGTTCCTCCACTGCGCCACATCAACCTTTGTAAGCCAAGTTTTTCAATATATTGCTAAACCAATAAATACGTACTTACCTTACAAGTAAATATTACAACGTGACATAAGTAGGTGATACGAGACTCACAATCAGTAAATATTGTCAAATAAATGTACTTAGGCGATAGCCGTCTGTTTATTTGTTGTTCAACTTGTAATGAGAATAGAGATCGATGTATGGTTCAAGATATAGGTGATGGATTGACTATTAAATATCTTAACATTTTTTTTATAAAGTCGTCGTGGCGCATCGGCACAGGGTTTATGGGTTCGATTTCCATTCGAGGAAATGTATTATTTCTATTTCTTTGCTTTGGTAACGAGGTTGAGTTCACTGGTCAACGCGCATTGGTTGAAAATGAAAACGGAGTGTTTAAACGAAAAAAACATCCTATATGAAATATGAAACTAAAAAAAATGAGTGACTGAATTCAATGCTGCGGTTTGTCTTTTTACCAGAGCTAAAATTATTAATTGCTTTGAGAGGAAATCAAATTCACAACTTTCTTCTTAACAAACACTGAGCTACACCAAGATGATTTCCAATAAAATAAATAAAACCTGTTTTTCCCTTCCAACTCGCACCATACACAGAAGCCCGACGAACGTTCAGCCAATTGAAGTTACCTATAGCAACCCCGTAGCCATGGTAACACCCACTCAACATCTTTATGAAATGTACCGCCATATTTTATAATGAACTAACTGAGTTCTAACAAAACTATTTTGTAAATTTGAACTATTGAGCTATACGTTTTATTAAAGACAGGGTCGAATTAATTGTGAAGTTTATTTCAATAGATTACGATTTGGAGTTGCTTAGTATCGGTCCGGAGTGCCTTTGTGTTTGATTTGAGGTTTTAAAAGCCGTTTCAAAAGTGATTACGGCCAGTTTGTTTATATTTTAGTTATTTGTGGATGGGTTATTAGAATTTTATTGATAAGTTTGTATTTATTTTGCGGGGTAGAGTGGCCAGAGTAAATCTTTGAATGAGTCAATTTTTTTCTCTGGCTTCTCTGTTTTCTGTTCCACTCATTTACATTGTCTGATGACCAATATGACTTGCCGTCTAATTCCATGGTACCACTACTTTTCCCATTTTCCGCTCAATTTTTGAGACATATTCTGTTGTATGGAGCGATCCAACGGCACTTTGTCTTTATACCAGTAATATTAAAAAATATTACTGTTACATTTAAAATTCACTAATTGCAATACAGTTCGAGTTCGAGTTCGAGTGCTATAAAACTACAACATATATACAAAAATTGGACTTGCCCTCCTGGCACCGCAGTATACGCCTGACTTCAAACGCAACAACTGCAAGTTGTAATCTCACTCGGGGTAGTCAAATATTCTCATTTTCTCACTTTGATAGCAAGACAAAGCCGCGCCGCGTTTGGATCCGCAACGCAATTTCTCAAAAATTAGGAAAAGCTGATGAAATGAGTGTCTTGATACTAAGTTCCGGCTACCTATCCTTTTATAAGCAGGATACAGCGTCAGGCTTTTAAAAGCAGGATTCAGCGTCAGGTTTCATATATTCATATATATATTAAAGAAATATTTAAATGATTATAAATTTGATTCGACATATATATTTTTACTAACCCCAATATCCGATGTGCTTAACACAAGATTTGTGGGTGGCGCGGCTAGCAATAACATATATCAATTTCGAGGGGGAAACCCAAAAATTTTGCAACTATAAAATTCAAATAAAGCCACTTTTACATGAATTACGTCGGGAAAGCATTCGCGTATGAAGTAAAGAATGATATTGTATGCATTTTCCATGAGTACGGTATTATCGGATATGGCAAAGAATTTGAATATTCCCAACGTAGCTACCATTGGACTCGGATACAACTCGATCGATGGAATTGCTATCGAGAATCGTTTCGGAAATTTGCTCTCTAAGCGTTATTTAAATAACTTTCGGTTGAAAACAGTTTGTGTTTATTTAACATGAATGTATATAAATAGATATGTTATTTAGTTCATTTTAGTTTTCATAAAAAATGTGTTAATGGTAACCAAGTGTCTTAACTAGGTTACCAATTTTCCTCTGCCTACCCTGATATGTGTAGGTAGGGGTAAAGCTTAAAAAAATTATATATATTCAAATTTTTAAACAGTATTTATTGTAGGATGCTATCATTAATAAAGTTATTTGTTATAACACTTTCTTCATTACTTTTGAAAAATGTAGCGATATATTCTAACACATATTATGTGTAGTAAAATTAATGTTGTAATATTGATAACATAGAAATATCGCACAAACTTTTAAGTAAAACTTAGCCAAAACAATGCGGTGTAGAACTCTGAAACTTGCTTATAGGTTTCTTGGAGAGTGTAGTGGAACAAAGGGTCCATATTTATAAATGGCTCTCAACCCTGAGATCAATCTTGAGTGCAATCTTCAGATGCTGTTTTCATACATAATCTGTATGTATAATCTGTAAACGAGGCCTTAGACAATTTCCCAAAATGCTCTCCAGTTTCGTCTCAAGTCTTGCACGAAAACGAACTTACGGGTTGCAACTAGTATAATATAATACAAGAAGGCAATTAAATAATACTTAAAACCGTATCCCACAATGCGGTAAGTAATTTGAAGTGAGCTTGAAGCAACAAAACGTGCATAATGCATGTCTAGATTTTAAAATGACGTCATTAAGTTGTAATAAATCACTCCGACGCGCTGCATAACAGTAATTTCGCAGAGTGGCCGCAACAATGGCCAAGTTTTGTTCGAGAAACGTGAGTATGACCACTTTTTATGTTTAAATCTTTTTTTTTGTATGGATGCTCTAATTGGTTTCTTTTTTATTCGATTTTTTTTATATGTGTTTTATATTGTTAATTTAGTGATACCTAATATAAGTTTAGTGATTTAGTGATACCTCTCTTTTTCCTCCTAATTATCAGGTAAATTTAGTAGGACGATATTTTTTTTCAAGAGTGTAAGGTAAATTAATGATAGTAGTTTTTTTTCAGCTTTCAGTCATATACAACAATGAGTAAGAAAATCTTAGAAGAATCTCAAATACATATAATTTTTTTGGCATCAAACATCTCATTTATGCGATAAAAAATCTACTTCGTTCTTCATTTTTCTTTCGTTTTCCTACAATCGGACACTTTCTAACGTACACTGTTAAAGTAAATTTTCAATCAAAAAAGCGTAGTAGTGGATTCAGTTATATATATATATGTATAGGAAATACGCGTATGTAAACCAATATGTCATCTGCGAGGCCGTTCCGGGGCACAAAGGCATTCTTTACTATTATTCGTCCGGTAATATTCAGTGAAATTATTCACTAAATTTTTGCCTTGATGCTGGGAATCGAAATATTGTGCCAGCTTTCGCTTTGTTCTCGATAAAACTGTACGAATGATATAGGTTCAACTATATTAATAAAAAAAATAATAAAAAATAAAGCAGAATAATATTGAGGCCGCCGTGACGGAGCGGCACAGACTGATTATAAATACGTCGGTACTGTGTTCGATTCCCACTCGAGAAAATGCGTTATTTTTTATCCCTTGCTCGTGTAACAAAACAAAGCGTGCCGTTAGGCGTAGTGTCTCTTAATATGAAATGTTTAAAAATGTAAACAAAAAAGTAGTTTCACGCTTTTTTACACTATTTTTCGTCGTATATTTTATATATTTCACAAATAATAATAAAAATGAGGCCATTCGTGGCGTAGCGGCACGAGGTGTGACTGTAAAACCGACTGATTGTGGGTTCGATGCCCACTCGAGGAGATGAAATATTTACTTAAATTTATATTTCCATTTCTTCGCTCTGGTGTCGAGGCAAAGCGTGGCATTGAGTTCTGCCACTCAGCACGCAATGCCTCCAGAATTCTGCAGAAAGTGGGGAACGGAGTGTCTTAACACAAGGTTCCCTCTGCCTACCCTGCTGTGTGCGGGATACAGCGTAAAGTTCATTTTTATTTTAATAATAAAAATAGAGATATTGACGAAAAGTGTTTTGTAACACAAGAAACGAACTGAATCTTAATTTATCTAAGAATCTTAAAAGTTGAGCGCTGGGTGTTCGGCACGAAGTTTGTCAATATTTGAAGGACCGATAATAGAAATAGGAGCGTTCTAGAAGGAATTAAAGTTATTAATGAAGTTGATGAAAGTTTATTTAGGGTTGTAATGTATGGAAAAAAACTTTACTTTTATATTAAATTCTTTTAGTTGATACTTTTCTTTACGTAACTATTATCTATCGTTTTCGAACAAAAATTGTAGTAAAAAATTAAACACTTTTTAGAGATTTTAAATAACACATAAGGCGAAATGTCTAAAACATTAAAACAAACTACACCAGTATATATTAAATAACGAAACATGGACAAAGTAAGAAGATATTTGCTAACAGCGTCACAATCATTTATCTAAATGTTACAAAGGGAATATGGGAATCTTGTGTTAAGACACTCTGTTCCCAATAAGACACGATACTGCCATACCTCACTTTCCGTCAAATTTTGAAAATATTGAGTGTTAAACGTTTTGCGTACTTACCAATTTAAACCAATTAATATATTTTTTTTTATGTATATTTTTTAATTTTCAAGTGGTGATCGAATTCACAACCTGTCGCGTTTACAATCGCACGATTGTGCACCTGCGCCTCAACTGGCCTCCACATTCTCCATTCTCTGGACAATTATAGAAATTTTGTATAAATCTTTAAATCCTTAACCAAAATCCAAAACAGCATTGGCCACTACCACAGACATCCTATTAAACAGAGTATACAGTCCGCGGCAAAGTTAGATTGGTATTTGGTACGCATCGTTGTGATTACTACAGGCCCGCGATAGGCAATTTCCCGTCCTTTGAAGAAGGCTTCGTCTTCTTACTGCCTGTTCCGAATAGATTTTAATGAAGCAGGCATTTTTGGGATTTCCTTTACATGGAAGTTTCGTCTTCGTGAAATTGGAATTCGATGTAATTTTTTCTTAGTTTTAATTATTAGGTTATTTGGTTAATATTTATTTTTTATGGTGGTTAGCATAAAAAAGGAACTTCACATCTTTTCGCATAGCAGGGTACACAAGAGTTCCCAATACACTGCCAAATTTTCGAGATCTGGTGTGCTAAGCTAAAAGAAATTTTCAACAATTCCATTCCAAACAATCATCGATGAAAATTCCAATAAATATTTACTATTTTAATAAATAATAAAAAATAATTGGCTTCAATCTTCAAACCATCTTTAAATCTTTCTATATTTAAAGAACAAAGAAAAAAAAACATTACCTAACATTCACACATTCGTTGTTCCCCACCAAACATCACCGTAAACCATAGAAATACTTACAGGATTACTGCCCATGGCTCCATAAAAACATAATAGCATCCCCATTTCACTATTGTGCGAGTTATTAATTTACTTCCATATCATTTTTCTCATACGTCAACGGTACAAAGCCTTTCAAAGGTGGACGGACATGGGCAGGTTTTAAAAGGGTAACCTAATCTGATGTATGTAAAAACACTGACGACTCTAAGGTAGGGACGGGGTAGGGACGCCGCGATCATTTATAACACCTAGATGACACCGTATTTGAAACCATCCTTTCACGACTTTGCACCAGCCACGAGAGGATGCATTTACTAAAGTTTTTATAATACTTTTGAATTTTTATAACAATTTGTTTAACTAAGTTGGCTTATGTATGTGAAGCGAACATTTGCATGTTGCACCTGTGAGCTGCGCTGGAACAAAACATTTAATTTGTAATCTTTGACCTACAGATTTGCTTTGGATTTAAGGAGATGTTTGTGATATTATCTTTTCTCTATATCTACTATATCAATATTAGCTTATTAAAATGAATGCTAAATATATTAATAAAACTCGTCGAGTGCGAGTGTTGTTCAGCTTCTGAGATTTTTACCATGCCCGTAGTAGGTCAAGACAGAACAAGAAAAACAACTTGTGACAGTTGATAATCTTAGGTTTGTGTGCTGTCGATTTAATTGTGCAAAAGTGGAAATTAATATAAGTTTGCACAGATTTAGAAACGAGGAATTGGATTAAAAATCCCACTGCGCCTTGACGACTTCCATAATGATTTTATGTGTTATAAAACCAAAATTCAGAACTTCACAAAGTAATATGGTTTCGATATCATTTTTTATAATATTTTCCACGAATCAGTCGTTGTAACATTATAAGCTTGTATAATAAGGCAAAGCGTAACCTAATAGCTCATTAGTATCGTCGGATATAATATATCGTTTTGCGTTGGAGTGACACACAGTGTAATTACGAATTCTCGTTAACGAATCAATTTTTTTCAGCATATTGCTTTCATATTTTGGTGTGATTCCTTTATAATAGGGATCCTATCTTATTTCGCCAAAATTAATAATGAAAAATTTTGTAATTTCATAATATTTTCTTTCAGGTAAGTGCTAATACAGCAAAAACATCACATTATAACCAACATACTACAAGGTAGGAACAGGAACCTACAGTTAAGTTACTCTGTTTTCTATATCCCGACCAATGGAGGCAACCATTCGCAACATTTTCAATTGACAACCATTAACAGGGTGCATATGTTACTATGGAATCGTCAGAACCTTCGGGAATAATTAATGTGAACGAGATATGATTAAGCCCCCACAATAGTGTCATCAGCGTATAGTGTTGTATATGCCTTATAATGCGATTAGGACCACAATTTGACGGTAATACCAACGAGATTTATACTTGTTTTGATCATATTAGACATTACGGATTAGGTGTATTAATTATTATATATATTGAGGTGAGGGTGTCGTGGTACAACGGGGCAGAGTTTGAGCGTGAACACGATGGTTGTCGGTTCGATCCGTGTTTGAGGAAGCGAATTGTCTTCTTTTCTTTGAACTAGTACTGGTTTAAGGCGTCCAACACTCAATACGTAATGTCTTGAACTTAGGCAGAAAATACAGAGCGGACACATTCGGTTACATACCCGTTATATGTGTAATATAGCATTAAGCTGTAATAAAATTATAGTTTCAAAAGTTAAATTTTAAAGTTGTATACTATTTTGTATCACTTTGTTTTACTTTTAAATGATATTAAAAACTGCACATAAGACATAAACAATTAACATTTTTTTTGGCTTCATATGATATTTTATATAGACAGATAGAAGCTAGTGTCAAGACACTCCAATATCCGCTTTCCGCCTATATTCGTCTCACAACATAGAGAATAGCCAGCGGTACTCAACACCGCAATTTGTACACGCTGTCGCACTGAGCTAGGACAGTCTCGTGAAATAAAATAAAATTTAATTACCAAATCTAAATTCTGTTTAATACATTCTATAGACAATGGGTGCCCGCAGTGGTATTTCGAATTCGAATTCATGTTTGATGAAATACCACGAACAATTGTGTGATTATTGAGCGAGTCATACCTGTGTCATTATAACTGTACAGTCCATGGACATAGAATATAATTTTCAGAAAGACTTTTTCTAGATTATATTTTACACTTCTAAAAAAAATCCTTTCTTTATTTTTATAAGAACCAGTGGGCGCACCCACGTGAATTGTAAAATGAAAAATCTAATTTATTTTTTATTCATGTGGGTTTTTAGTGCGCCGTCACACTCCCTGGATTAACATTGCAAATATTAATAATTTTAATGAACAACGGGAAATAATTTAAGATCTGTTGAACTGTTAGTTCAATTCTAGTACAGGAGAAAAAAAATAAACGAGGGTAGAAACAAGAAAAATGCAGAATAAACGTTCCTATAAACTATAGATAATTACAGATAACTATAGATCTAGTTCCAAATTTAAAAAACTTTTTTTTAAACATTTTTAAAGTGTTATTCCACACTTAGGAAAGAAAAATACTTATTTAGCGCGCCTGGGTTCGAGTCCCGCTACGTTCAAATTTTTATACGTTTTCTAAATAAGTATTTAAAAAACTTATTATTATTATTTCCAAATATAATACAATTCAAATAACAATAAAATGTAAGTATTTCTTCTTAAATTATAATCGCATTCTCTTGTTTAGAAACAAGTTCTATAAAAATAAGAGAAATAAATAATATATATATAGAATTTCTACTAACAACATTCTGTGGTGTCGTGACGAACAATAGGCTTAATCCGAATTAGTGTAGGCGGTCGAGCGCGAGCTACAGTATGAGTGACCTTTGTCAATATCACTGACGCCTCGCTTGGAGGCTCGTGTAATTTGACAGAGCCCTTTATGTATCGAAATTTTACTTAATTCTAGAAAGTACAGTGGGTGTTTTATTGTATAAAAGGGAAGTGGAGGGAGTCGCCTTGCCCGATTAGAACTCCTTCCATTTAGTCCTAAGTCATATTTCGACAATATACACTAAATATATTTCAGAGATGTTTCACAAATCCTTTTTGTCTAAAAACGTTATAACTTGAATGAAAACTCTGTCGCTTTGGATCGTCTAGTGAATTTCCTCAAGAATTTTCATCTTAATAGCCGTTTCTCTATAGAAATACGTTATCAATTTGTGTACTGCTGTCAAAGGTTTATATAAGCTTTTAAATCAAAAGATGAAACGGAAATAGGAATCTATTCTATGTCACTTCAGTTGGACGATAAATGTAACTTAAGATACAACTAATTGATGTAAAATATATCTTTGAGTAATTTAAGTATTGCAGTGTTTGCTGTAAGCTATAGATTTTTTTAAACATTAAAATTTGCAGAGTGGAGTCACTAAATAGGGATATAAAATACACTATTATCACTACCTTTTCTACTTTTTACTTATTTTCTTGTCATATAAATGCCTTTTATCCCCTTTCATCGTTGTACATGTAACCCCCAAATTCGTTTGTATGCACTAGTAAATGTAAATTGTATTTTTTTCTATTGCCTTAGGACTTTTAGAAAATATTCTCTTAGTGCTTCATTATATTTACACGGTATTTATATTTCAGCGTACAAAGCCACAAAGAGACATAAGGAAATGTACATTTATAAATGACTATACAATAATTAAGCTTAAATAAAATTATAGTAATTAACTTTAAAAAAACAGAAAATAGAAAATAACTCAACTCAACTAACAAAGAAAATCGTAGCTTAATAATCTATCTGAACATTTGAGCTTTCAATATTAAAATAAAATGGGATATTACGAAAGCTCAATGTTGTGGAAGCTCCTCTTACCCGTATTTGATGTTCATAACAGACAGTTAGCGTTTGTTGGAAGGAAATAATAAAATTTTTCTGAGCAACGTCGCGATATGGAGGTTTCGTAATAAAAACTGCAACTATGGCTTTCCCTAACAAATTGCTTGCATGTGATCCCTGTCGAGTATAAGTTATAGGCGAGAGCGATTTATTATTTTTTTCGATTTTTTTGTAATTTCGTTTAGATTTGATGATTTTAATTATATTTTGGCAACTTAACGTTGGCTACTTGTTTTATTTTTCCGCAATTAGCAGGGTGGATAGGTGGAATATCTAGTATTAAAGCGCTCCGTATCCCACACAATTTTTAGATGACTTCTTTCCAGAATAAGGAAATGGAATTAATTCATCCTCTCGAGTAAGAATCCAACATATTATAATTGCTAAGCTCACAATCATACGCTATGTTAGTGCCACGATGGCATTTCAGTAGTTAATATTTAGATAAAAAAAATATATTAAAAATGTATAAAAAGCTAATTATTTTTTTTAGATTATAGTGGGCTTGTCAATATGCTTATAGCTTGGATGACATGCTACTCCATTCTCTATCTCTCTTTTTTGAATTTAAAATATAAAAGATATCATATCTTTCATATTTTATAACTAAAATGAAAATTAAAAAAAAACTAATTTTTGACCTTTTCGCTCTCATCTATAAATTGTAAAGTACAAGACCGCTCATGTAAAAGAATGTCGTGTTAGACAGCGTCTTATCTAGGCACGATGCCAAACCGAGTATTATGTGCATAACTGATTCCTTATGATGGTGTTTTTGTTTGGCTCACTTTAATACTAATAGAATCTGAATTCTATATTATGGTGAATTTATATAATATAACATATTTGTTTTTTTATTTTTAGCTCCTTTGTACGATTTTTTTTTGGGTATTTGATAATATTGAACTCTGTTAAATTCTAGAGTATATAGTACTATAATCTATGTGTATATAAAATATTCCTTTATTGACAGATAGACAAAATATAACCTGGAGCAACGGGAAACAACTGAATTTTATCCCGTTTTTTTCCCGCTCATGTCGCAAGCCACACATACAAAGTTGCGGGCTATAACTAGTTGCATGCAACATTTTAAAATTCATTACAATCCAATCAATAATAAACACAGGTGTGGTATGAAAACATCAGTATTTCGTTCATGATATTTAATTTTCCATACAAATATGTGGTTTACGAAAATTAAAACATAAATTATGTAAATGAGTAATTACAGATCATCTCGTTGCTTCCTCGATCGAGGGGTTACATGCAGATGTATTACGTACATACATACAATATGATTTTCATTTTAAATATTTTACTGAATTTTAATTAACTTAATTAACTTTTTACTTAAACTAGAGAAACATCGAATTATTTAACGCAGTTACAAAGCGTTTTTTTTTTCGTAAATTTGAAAAGAATTGCACTGATTCGTTTGAAGTCAACCAATGTGCATTTATTTAACTTTTAGTTACATTTTAAGCCAACTGGAGGCCAAGTTCTAGAAATCTGAAAACTTTTAGATATATCAACAAGTGTTAAAAGGCCGACGCCGCTTTAGCATCAGACTTGGCACACTGCCATGCCACGCCTAGGCCGACCATTGGCTAATAAAGTTAACCAATTGACAACAGCGTGAGTACTATTGGTTGAAATATTACATAATATCAGGTGACCTAGCTAGAATCTAGGTTAGTGGGTGTTGAGGCAGGTGACGTCGCTGTGACGTAGTTAGGCCTGATTAATTGAGGTATACGCGTGCTCAAATTCTACTTGAAACATTGATATACTAGACCTATAAAAATGTGTACTATGTTCATTGATTCTAACACCGTTTTTATTGTAAAAAGCCCTTATATTTGACCGTTCGAGTGGGGACTCGAGCGGTTAATGTGAACTCAAGAACTAGTAGATGTATCTATAATTTGAAATAAAATTTCATGATCCTTTTCCTTGATCGAAGGTATTTTCACGTGAACCTCGGCGATCAGAGACCCAACACACACCACACATGCATACTGTATCCCGCATAATAGCTAATAGCTAAAAATGCATATAATTAGGGTAAGCAGAGGGAACCTAGCCTAAATTCCATTCCCCTCACTCAAACTCAGCGAAATTTTCAATAATTTGCGTGTTGAGTAACGAATTTCAACGTTGCAGGTTGTCTTATTACCAAGGAAATGAAAATAATATTTCGATCACCTGAGTGGGAATCGAACCCACAACCGTAGCGTTTAGCGCCAGACACTGTGCCACTGTACCACGACGGCCTCTATCGGTAATAATCTTTATATCATCTAAAATGGAGAACAGAATGACTCACACTTTATAATATAACTCTCTTTGTATACCCGACAAACAATACGTAAAGTAAGCGATAAAAACAGAGTAATCAGTGAAACGTGAGATAAAGCACGTATCAAATAGGATTTCAGTCGATTGAAATATCACTTGAACTGCAATTTCATAGTATTTATACGTAACTTTTGTTTGATAATGGATCGAGTGGAATAAAAATCCTCTATTTACACTCTATATGGACTTAAACATATCTTAATAAAAGCGATGATTCATTTCTTTACTTTGATTTTATTCTTTATATAACAAGACTAGAAATTTGATACTAAAACATGTACGTCTAAATGTGAATGCGATGGTTATGAGTTTGATTTCCATTCGAGGGAATAAATTCATATAATTTGACGTTGAGTGCCTCTTCTCCACACATAGTGTCAAGAACATTGGGCGACAAATGATGAACGGAGTGTCTAAGGTAACTTTGCTCTCCCTGCAATATGTACGTATAAATATATAAACTGAAGATATTTTGGTTTACATGTTATGATCGCTATAATTTTATTTATCTTCTTATTTTATGAGTACTAAATATAGACTTTAATGACAATATTTTATTGATGCAAAGTTGAAAGATGTACAAAAACATGTAAGTACTTCTGAAATAATAAGAAACTTGATTATGAACGAAACGGTACTAATTTTATTATGTGCATATCAAAACTACTAACTAGTAGAGAACAAAGTAACCTAATACCAGATTCTCTCCACCTTCCTTACAAATTCAAATAAAAAATGTTTAAAATAGAAAAAAATATATATCAATAAGAAAATTCTCTCATTTTCTTAACAATCTCTACATAATGACTATTTCTAAGTAAAATCACGCTAGAATTTTCTAATCGAATCAGTCATATATATAATGTCACTTCACTTATTTGCCAAGTTACTATTAACAAAGTAAGTATTGGAATCAACAATATTGCAAATATTAACAATATCTAAGAATTTCTAACGACTCGACGCACGAGGCGTGAAGTAGGAGGTAGTTAGAGCGCTCGCTCATGCGTTACGCGATAAGGAGATGTGCACATCTGTTAATTTATATATTATTATGTAAAAGGAGGCCAGTTGTGGCGCAGGGGAAGTGTGATTGTAAAATCGACTGGTTCGATCCCAACTCAAGGAAATGAAATATTTATTTACATTTATATTTTCATTTCTTCACTCTGGTAACAAGTAAGGCGAAACTGGCAACGCCTTGGACATTCGGCGGAATGTGGAGTATGAAATGACTGACGTTCTCTACGCCTACCATGTTATTTGCACAATATATTTGTCTTCTCACCAGGGAGAGGAAACAAAAATTAATAATTCCTCCTAGTGCTAATTGAACCCACAACCGTTGCGCTTACAATCAGATGCAGTGACTGCGTCACGACGGTTTCGTCTTAATGATTTCTTATTAATTGTTTCAGCAAGTCTACACTAAGCTTAAGTAATATTTGTCATCTTGAACTATGATCTTTTATTAAGCGAAGTGTTCGCCGTGAAGCGACAAGCTTTTACGATCCGATGAACTGTTGCTAGAAATCTAAAATAATATAATTAATTAA
Organism: Heliconius erato x Heliconius himera; assembly: GCA_013421005.1. Taxonomy (NCBI): domain Eukaryota; kingdom Metazoa; phylum Arthropoda; class Insecta; order Lepidoptera; family Nymphalidae; genus Heliconius; species Heliconius erato x Heliconius himera. The sequence goes on from JAATLQ010012441.1 coordinate 24,634, forward strand.
TATTATCACTATACTGTATATTTATTTTTATATATAAGAAATTTATAAGAAAGTAGAGGTCGTATCGCAGTGGTTCAAGTGTGCAACTGTATATGCGACGGTTGTTGGTTCGATTTTTAATTGTGATAATGAAATATTAATTATTTTAATTTCCTGACATACAGAATATCTTAACACTAGATTCCAAATTTCCACTGCCTACCCATACAATTACATACTATAAATATATTTGTTCATCGTGATATTAATATACAATTCTTTAAAAATATTTTTCTTTAATAAACAACAAAGTCGGCGACCTCGCCTCTCGCAGTCGGATAAACATCGTTAAAATATCCGTGTAAACAGAAATAGCATCGATATAACAGTCGGTGTCTTTCAGAGCTTCAGACGTTCCAAATTAGTGGAGTGGAAACTGAAGGCACGTGCCGCTTTTCTCATACTAACAAATAAAGTAAACTTTTATAATATGTATAAGAAGAAAAATAAGGTCCGTCGTGTGCAGTGGGAGTGGGACAGGTGGTGTGAAGATTGTGGGTTCGATTTCTGTTCAGAAAGATGCTTGTGTTTTTAATTATTTATGTTTCTCCTCTCTGGTTCAATGGTAAGCGCGTTGTTGAGTTTAGTCAATCGACAAGCAATACGTTGAAAATTGCGTCAAAAGTAGAAAATGAAGTGTATAAATACAAGGTTTAGGGAAAAAGGGAGTTTTTTTTTAAAGAAAAAGTTATATTTTTTTTCCTGCATTTACAATCGAAATCGATCTCAACCTCCAATAATGTAATGAATATTGATATCAATCATTAAAATTTTCCATAAGCAACTAAATAAATATCGTACACTAGGTTTCAAAGTTCCTTTTAGTTACCCTGCTCTATACAGGATACAGCTTGATATTAAATATATTTTCATCATCAAAAATACTCAACTTAATTACAAAACTTAAACAAGTAAATTGAACATAAAATATTCTTTTTTTATTAAACTAAGAAATCTTGGCATACCTATAAAGCACAAAGGGTGAGCTTTATCAACGTTCTCCCAGAACATTGCTAGCGTCAGATCAAATTTTGTGAGAGATCTCCTCTCAACTAAGCGCAGTCATGTAGTTTTAATCAAAAAATGTTCTAACTTTTATACATTTTTTACTATAATTTATTAAATTTTCTCCTATATATTTATTGTATTTAAGTATGTATTTTTATGAGTAGAAGTGATTAGAAACATTATTTTTTAAATTAATTTTACTGATTCTCTTGTCACTTGAAAGAATAATTATATTTTTTTAGAACTAAAATTGCAGTGAGCCATCACTAAAATTTTAGTGGTAAAATGTATCATTCTTTATTTAATATTTTTTGTTCTGATAACCAATTAAAGCGTGTTGTCTCGATAATTGGGCTGGTGGAGAACGAAGTGCCTTAACACTAAGTTCTCACTGCCTACCCTGTTATGTACGCAATAAAGTGAAAAATAATATAATTTTACTAAAAAATGCAATTTTCCAACTGAAACAAATACAAAACAAAATTTTCCTCTTGTCGCGTTCGTACTAACAATTACTCTGGTTCTTATCGACCGCCCCAGGCGTTCGGGGATCTACTATGAAATAGATATGAAAAATCTGCATTCTACATTGTTTCAATCAGAGGTAAATTCTGCACTAAGCCAATTCTCATTTTGTATGGAGCTCTTGGAAGAGTATTATAATAATATGTTTTTGTATGTAGAAATTTGATATTGTATTGTGTATATACTATGTGTATAATAATAAACATGTTATTACAAATTTTCTTTATAAATTTGTGTATTTCTTAAATTGTAACGTGATTAAACTTTACGTAGTTACCCGCATAGTGTTAAGACACTCCGTTCCCAATTTTTCTCCAAATTCTTGAAGTAATTCGTGTTGAGTTGCGGAACTTAACTCCTCGCTTTTTCTTGTTACCAAGTGAAGGAAATGAATATATTAATTATAAAATATGTCATTCCCCTAAATCGGTATCGAACTCAAAACCATCGCGTTTACAGCCACATGCTTGTGCTCCTGCCCCACGATAGCCTCAGACCTATTACATACATATACTATAAACAATATAATATTCAGTTAAATCATATTAAGCTTACGTACATACCTACAAATATATATGTATATACATATATATTGAAAGCTATTGTAATCTGCTAACAAAAGGCAGGGCAGTGACGGGTCAAACCGTAGGGTGTAATTACTGAAACAATGCTATATTCTATTAATTGCTGGAGACATAATTATTATTATACCAAAGGGAAATGATAATATTATTTGTTCATGTGTGAATTTGAAATGTTTTCTTGGTATTTTGAGCCCAGTCGGGGGTGTGTAAATACGACAGTTTAAGGTTCACTTCCCATTCGAAGAAATGAAATATTTAATATTTTCATTTCTATCTTTTCATTTCTGGTGATGAGGCAAAACGTGACGTTGAGTTCCGCAACTGAACATACAATACAACAGCTAGAATTTGGCGAAGAGTGGGGATCGGAGTGTCTTAACACTAGGCTTACTTTGCCTATCCTGCTACATGAGTGATTTTTTGATAATAAGATATTTATGTCTTTACTCATTTTGCGGGCCAACGAGAACCTGTAAATAAATCACTCTATTCTATTTTTTGTTCCAAATATTATATTAAATTAAAATGATACCGTGACAGTAAATAACAATTACATAACAAATAATTATATAAAAATTAAAATAAAACCAATATCAATATCAATTCACAACCAATCACACCAAACAAGCCAATCAGGTACTTTTACATGTAAAATAGATACATCTGTACATCAAAACCGAAAGAACGTTAAAAAACGAGATCGTAAAAACGTTACAGAAATTCAACCCCCAAAGAATTAATTCCGCTCCAAATATTTCAGATCATTCAGATTTCGCTTTACAGCCCAACTAGAGTAATAAAATGTCCCACAATTTCCACCGTACCGAAGTGAAACGCCTTAAATTCATTTAATCACTATTATCTTGCCCAAAAACTAAGGGTTACCTTAGTGTTGGTAATGGTAGAAGTGTTTTGTGTTTAATAGTTTTATTTTAATGTAATAATTTGAACGATTTGTACGAAATATGTTTTGTTTTATTGAATTTCTTTATGAATAAATTTAAATGTAAATTCAAAATATTCTTTATTAAATTAGATTATTGTAAATTTAGATTGTCGTTTGAAAAGAAATAAATACGTAATTCTTTGTGAATAAATACGTAATCCTAAAAAGTATGAAATAAAAATATTTTCGCACTGCCTTTAGTCATAGTACGTTGTAGAAACGATATACGAATTCGTAGTATGTTTCGTTACTGAAACAAGTTAATTTCTAAACTCAATCACTGCCTCTGTCTGCCGTCCACTTAGTCATCAATAATATAGTAAGATAAGCAGCTTCACGCTTTTTCCCACATAGCAGGATAAGCTAATATTACGACGTTCTCCACTTTCTGATCAATTTAGAGATATTGTGTGTTAAATGGCAAGGAAATGAAAATAATTTAAACATTATCATTCTTCCGGATAGAAATCGAACCCGCAACCGTCGCGTTTAGTCACACGCTGTGCGATATCATTTCCACTCAACACTGCTCTACGACCGACCCGTTCGTTCCATGTAATCCCTATTAAGAGCCACAAGCCTTAATACCGCTTTTGTCCTGTTTGCCTGTTTCTTTCTTATCTCAGTGGAAAATTTGTCTAGGTGATGTCGTAAAATAGTCTAGGTTTAGCTTTGTTGCACCGGTAGAAAGCAATGCTTTTTTTTCTATATATGTTAATATAAAAAATAAAATGTTTAAAAAGCGAGAGAGAGTGGTAAGAGAGAAAGAGATCTCGGGAGTGGTAAGGGTTAGGTTTTGGTAGCGACTTTAAGCCTACTGATAGGTTAGCACTTACTAGTAATAATGTTGTATTAATAATAAATGACAAAAGCGAAATTTGCATAGAAAACATTCGGAATTATATCCTTATTAAGTTATTTTATGCTTTTATTTCTTGAAGTCGGTTCTTTTAAACGTAGTTGTTAATAAAAGTGTAACTCAAACAAACATCTTTAAAGACAACAAAATATTCCGCCATTCAACACTGAATGTCTTGAAAATTGGACGAAAATGGAGAAGGGAGTGTCTTAACTCTAGATTACTTTTGCCTACAATGCAATGCTAGTAAGGCGTGGAGCTATTTTTCAGTAAAATTATACCTCATAACTATATTATAAGACATTTTCTAGCTACGCTGCTATATCCTTAGAACATATTTTATTAAAACATAAAACATAAGTTGTAATATAAGGATAACTATATATTTAATTAAACTGTGTTAAACATTTGAAGCTTGGTAATAGGCGACCGTCCTAAGTGGGGGATAGTCGTACTATGTACACCAGCTATGTATTTATTTAAGCTACACTTCTTTTGTTTTCTTACGTTACCTTTATGTTTTCGTTACCTTTATGTTTTAGAGTATTTTTTTTTTTAATTTGTACTGTATTCCGCACATTAACCTAAAGAGGAAGTAGAGGGAAACAAGGAATCCAACCCATAACTTGTCGCGTTTGCAGTCGCATAAACCCTGCCACTGCGCCACAATTAGCCTAAAATTACATTAAAACATATAAAAATATGAAATGTATACATATAAAAATATTTGGCCTATTAAAAGCGGTTTAATAAATAATATTATCAATATTTTATTTTAGTCTGGTTACTCAAATCACGGCTATGGATTCGATAGGCAAAAAACTAAGTGTGAAGTCCTGAATGTCGCGATTTATCTTTTTATTAGAGCGAAAAAATGAAATTGATTCATTCCCCCGAACAGGAATCGAACCCACAACGATCACTGCAGCCAGACACTGTGCTGCTGCATCAAGACACCCTCAAACAGGCATTTAAAACTTAGCTATATAATCACAGGAGCAGTGGCCGTCTAAGTACTACTAAAAGAAAAATTGCAACGATTAATAATAAAGCAACGCTGCAATGCCATATTTTTCACTATTATATGCTCATTATGAGACAGATGGAATGGAGAAGGGAGAGTGCTTAAAGAACTAACTATGTTTATGGAATTCCAGATGTATTTTTTCCATAGATACTTCGTTGTTATCTAGTTGTTGACAATTTAATTTGTAAAGTCTACGCAAAATGGAATATCCTGCTTTTCTCGTTCCCGTAGAAATTTCAGGAAAATTCTATTTCTAATTCTTCCCTATACTCCCTAAAAACCGTCATGCCAAAATTCAGGAAATCCTTTTCCACTTCTCACCTATACTTCTCAAGATACCTTCGTGCTAAATTTCATCTACATTCCGTAGCTTTGTTTGTACTTTGCCTCTCAATCAGTCATAGAAGATACCAATATTATAAATCTTTATATTTAGTCTAGTCTAGTATAGTTTAGTCTTTATGTTTAGATTTAAAATATTATTAATATAATGTAAATAAGAAAATTACACTAGTCATGTGCTCTATAATAATAATAATATGGCAAAGTTAAAAATAATATTTACCCTAAATTTATACTAATATATGCCTACAACTTGCAAGTTTACCATGTTAACATAATCCGTGAAGCTAAAACCAACAGTCTATCGTAAACAAACAGCTATTACAGTTATTAGGCTAATTATGGCTCAGGGGCATAAACGTGCGACTGTAAAGGCAATAGGTTATGGGTTCGATCCCCACCCGAAGAAATTAAACATTTAATATTTTCATTTTCTTGCTCTCAAAACGATGTAAGCCGCAGTATTGAGTTCCGCCATTCAACAAGCAATACCTCCAGAATTCGGCAGAAAGTAAGGAACGGGAGCGCAGTGAACGCCACTAGGTTCAAAGGTTCCCTCTGTCTACCCTGCTATGTGGGCTATTCTGCTGTAGAAAATCAAACTGAAAGACGACATTCCCTAAACCATCTTAATATAATATTCCAACATTACACAATCCAAAAGACGAATTGTAATAAGTATAAAAAAATGTATAATTTGCCGTGCAACAAAGAAACGTAAGGCCATAGTTTGCAGCGAACTCTTCACGAAAATTACTGTCTTGATTGCTCCTAAGATAAATTATTCTAGTCTGAAGGCGTTTCAATGAGATAAGACGACTGGAAAAGACCAGGGCTACTTGTGAATAAACGCGGAAGAATATCTCGGTTACAATTTACGTGGAAGTAATATTGGATATTACAACCGAATGTAATAGTACGATAGTGGGTTTTATATTCACGATGGTAGTGAGTTTGATATCCATTCAGGTCAATAATTATATTTAAAAGACTTTAACTTTTACGCTCTCGTAGAAAAACGTATCATAAATCGATCACAAAACAATACAAAATATCGAAAATGAAACGGAAAATGGATAATGTAGTGTCGTCGTCGACGTTAGGTTCCCTCTGCCTAACCTGCCATATGGTATACATAGCGTGAAGCTAAACAAAAAACATATAAAAAAGAAAATATATACACAAAGCCACATCCATGCATTCAACATCACAGCCCTCCTGTAATAAATGTTAGGCGACTAAAAAGGTGTCGCGCACCGCGTCTGCGTCCCACTGATAAATGTACTGTAGCCGGTCGCCCGCAATCTATCTATATTAATATTTATACCCCGGCTAAGATAAAGCGTGACGTGTCTTCAGTCATAGGATACTATAAAATATTACTCTTCGATTATATTTTGGATATATATGAGTAAAAAAGGTTATTTTTTACGTAAACATTTTCTAATATTGGTTGGTGGTCATGGCGCAGTGGCACAGCGATTGTACTGTTAATGCGATAGTTGTAAGTTCGATCCGCACACGAAGGAATATATATTATATGATATTTCAAATTCGGACGTAAGTTGAGAAACAGTAAGAATTAGATTTCGCCTATCTAAGCTGATTTGCGGGATAAAGCTTGAAACTGCTTTCTTTTATAATCAACTGAATGAACCGCTTGAATAAATAAATAAAAATAAAATCAGCTTCACGCTGTATCCCGCACACAGCAGGGTAGGCAGAGGGAAATTAGTGTTAAGACAGTCCGCTCCCCATTTTCCGCCGTGTTCTGGTGGCATTGCGTGTTGAATGGCGGAACTCAGCGCCGCACTATGATGCATAGAGTGAGCGAGTTTGAATACATCATCTAATATGGAAATCATCTAATTCCACCATCACATAAGTATATTAATACTGCGCTATGATTATATGCGGTCCGGTGACACCTCTGGGGAGCGCCAAGTCAATATTTAGATCAGGCAAAGCAATTTACTGGCTTTGAACCGGAATACTGTATGCATGCATATGATTTACATTACAAGTTATTTTAGTTTGGACGTACCGTAGGTAGTGCTCACTATTCATTAGTGGATTTTGTGTCACTAATTTAGCGGGAGGATGAGTCACTCTGTTTTTTTATTAGGTCGTCGTGGTGCAGCGGCAGATTGTGTGATTGTAAACGCGACGGCTGCGATTTCGATTCCCAGTTCAGGGAGCGAATTATTTTCATGTACTTACTAGCTCTTAAAAATAAAATCGAAAATGTATCGGCAAGTGGAGAACCAAGATTTTAAAAATGAGGTTGTCCCATTCTGAAGAATGAATATTTTTTATTTTAATTTCGGTAAGACTTGGCGTTGAATTTTACAACCAAATACATAATACCTTGAATTTTGACGAAAAAGTATAGGAAAACCTCAGGAGAACGTAGGAGCTTACTTTGTCTATGGAAAAAATCGTAGAGCTAAAAAAATGGAGAACAATAAACGGGTTCTTGGATAGATGTGCAATGATTGTTAGCTTTGGAATTCAGACAGACACTATACAGCTCTGTAGTACATTTTTAAACGAAACGGCAATAAACTTTTTAAGTGTTATTGAAAACTTAAATATTTTAATGTCATTAACATTTCGCTTGGTGCTTTAAAAAATAATAAAAATATACATAATTTATATATACTAAGGGTGAATTAAAAAATCACACACATATATCTTTTCATTTTCATTAATATTACAAGCCCAATATATTCTATATATAGCATGTTAAACCCACAGTGGCGCATCGGTTTTAAGTACAATGTTACAAGTGCGATTTCCACTTGGCTCAATTAATCATTATCATTTCCCCACTCAGGCAATACGACGACGACGACGTTGAGTTTCTACCAATGTCTCTTAAATTTTATCAATAGAAAAAATAAAAACACACAATAATCACTACATGTTATTTATTAAAAAAAAGTAACTATTAAAAAAAACAAGAATAAAATCACTACACATTTATTATTAAAAAAAACAACAACATTTAAAAAAAACTATATAACTAACACCAAATATAACCAACATAACAATGTAAATAAAATGTAACAATTATTTTTAATGAGTATTACAATAGAGGAGATCAATTTACTAAAGTTTCATTAGAGCACCTAGAAATTCTTTATGCGAGGAATTTTAATTCAAGCAATCTTTCTTTACACCGCCTTACTTTGATGTATTGCGCTAAAATTAGAATTTGGTGGAAACTAATATAAGGTTGAGAGTAGCCGATTTGATTTTTTAGATTTAATTATAATAGACTTTCAAATGAAAATAACCAACAGATGAGATGAGACGGTTCAAACAAGCTCAGCTTTATAATATTAGTAGATATGGATGATAGATAAATTAAAAAATATATATTTTTATATTTGCTCACTAACTACTTTTACTTGCTAACTTCTATTAAGTATGTTTTAAATTGTGTTATATAAAAAAACTATGGTAAAAAATAATTATAAATAATTACAACAACATATAAATAACAGCTTAGCAAAGGTTCGAGAAGGTCGTTAGTTCAAATTTGTTTTTTTTTGTTACAAAAATTAATAAAAAAATAGCAAAGAATTAAGAGTTTAAATATACTATTGTATAAGTGGAAAGTTTCTAATTCTCTTTATTTACACAATAAATTTAAAATAGAATTATTTCAGCGTATAAATTATTTCAGCGTAAGTCAGAAGTTGCATGGCTTACTAGAAAGCACTGAAGAGTTCCACCGTTCAGGTGACTCCCTCATAAAACCAGTTGGATAATACCATATTAATGCATTATTATCTAAACTACGCAAAACTGGATTATAAATAGGTCAAATTCAATTTCTTTGATTTTACTACATAGACATAAGCAGACCTAATAGAAGTAAAAAAACACGAGAAGTTTAAATGAAATTTCCATATTTTCTAGTGTCAAAACACTCTTTTTTCCACACAACATAGTATAAATATTTAAAAAAAAAGCTGTAAAACCATTCGAAATCACAATTAGGTAGCTACATGATAGTAATAACCATGTGAAATTATGCCACAGTAATAACGCTCTATTGAACGGTAAATGCAATTCGCGATGAAGATTGCTAGAAATGTAAATCTGACGGTTCAATACTAATAGTCCGTTATTAACATAAAGTTAGTTCATATTTGGAAAGTTTAAATGTAGGGGATTCATATTGTTTTAGAGTAGTTTGGTGTATAATTTAGTTAGTGCATTCGAATTTAAAAATGGTTTGTATAACAAAAGTATTATAGTAAATATATTAAAAAATTCTACGTTTCGGGCCTCGAATCCGCTCTTATTAGATTCCGTCATAGTGGAGCCGTTTCATTTTTATAGCTTTCGAAATTATCATTCATTCTTAGTGTGAAATAACAATATAAAAATTATTATAGTCAAAATAAGAATTTAGTAGCAAGAAAATATAAATAAATATATCAAACTTTCACTAAAAACAATTTTTCATAACTACAATTTTCAAATGGTAGTACATCAACATTTTTCATAACAAATTTATTGCATCCTAATAACAATATAAAGCGTAGCAAATTTACTAAAATCTCTCTCATATCATGTAGAGCTAAAAACCATATTAAAAATCTATAAATAACAATAAAAAAAAACTAACACAATCAAGTAAACTAATTCAAAACGCAAGACTCGTACGTCGGTATCATATACTTTATATTTATGAAGGCGTCAGGTCCGCCGTAGCGTTCCAGTATTTGTAAGGTGTCTTCTATCATGTCAGCTACGTTTTCGCCTCTGGATGCCGTGTGGTCGATACCTGAGCCCATGTTGCCTGCGAAAAAAATGTTTAAAATATACATATTAAATAAGAAAAAGGAGTGTAAATTATATTTTTTTTAAATAAATTAATGAAATAATTAAATTTATATTTATTTATTAAAGCGCGGCGTTGAGTTCTGCCACTCAACACGCAATGCCTCCCGAATTCGGCAGAAAGTGGGGAACGGAGTGTTTTAACACTAGGTTTCCTCTGCCTACCCTGTTGTGTGCGGGACACAGCGTGAAGCTGATTTATTTAAAATGGACTGTTAGTTAGGTGCACTAGGTTCTCCTTCTCCTACCTTGTGGAAAAAATGATTTGCTAATATCATAATGGTTGAATGTGCGAATTAGCAATGTTTTTTTTTATATTTGTTTCTTTAAAAATAATAAAACCAGAAAACTTAGAGCTCATAATAGCTTATATAAAAGTATTTTCTTTTCTAAAATATTGAAATTCATGTACATACTCGTACTAAATTTTACTCGCAGCAAGATGTTTTCGAAAAATAAAATGTAAGCAAGAGTATCTAATCTATTAAGTGGCGTAACCAAACGCTGTATATTGATATACCAAACTGAGAACATAAATAATTTCAATATAGTCAATCCCACAATAGAGTTTACAATCAGAAATTATCTTGCATTGTCCCAGACCTAATGTTTTTTTTGTTTTTGCTTAACACTGTATCCCGTATAGCATGGTGGGCCGGGAGAATCCTATTAACACACTCTGTTTCTCATTTTCCTGCCAATTTTCGAAACATAACGCATGCCAAACTCAACACTACACTATGTCTATACCAGAGTAAGGAATTCCCCCAAATGAGAATCGAATCCGCAAACGCGCGCATTCATAATCGCACTATCCTACACCGTCATGACGGCTTCTTACTAAACTTGCTGTGTAATTTTCAAAACATTAACAAACAAACAGACGTTGAAACGCAGAGTTGACACCCAAAACCTCGACCGCAACTATTTGACGCGTCGAGAAATGAGAAGGCGTGAAATACGGTCACCTTGGGTTGGTTGACGGCATTCCTGCCTAAGCTTGACTTGTAAATTAGCTTTTGCTTGATTTTGTTTTGGAGTTATATAAATATGTATGTATGTACATGTAGCAAGACATCATCATCATTATCATGTTAAATCATTTAGAAGTAGTTCAGTAGTACTATTTCACTCTATAGTACTATTTCACACAGACAGACAAATATTTAAAAAATAAAGCTGCGAATTCGGTTGTCGCTAGGTTCAAAGTTTCAGTTGTCAATAATAAGAATATTTGTATCTATGCGTTCTGTAAAAAGAGTGGTCATTAATCCTGCAGCACCATTTAAAATTTTCATGTTTTATTATGAAACGCGGCGTTGAGTTCCGCCAATTGATATTCACTGTCTTGAAAGAACACCGTGCTTTGTCTTTTTACTAGAGTGAGCAAACGAATTGCCCCGAATGAGAATCTAACCCACAATCATCGCGTATACAGTCCGATGACTTGCCTAAAAAAAAATTGTGGGTATATTAAAACAGTAATTTTAATTGTAATATCACTCACAACTAGGAAACGATATTACAGTTTTTACACAAGAGTTTACTTTTAAGTATATATATGTAGTAGTACTTACACAGTAATAAAAAAATGAAAATTAAGCGATTAATAAAGAACAGCGACTTATGTAATCCGTCACTAACTCAGTGGGGTTAGTGACCATCTACACAAACACAAAAAAACCACAACAAAAGACCTAAAATATTACACAAACCATCCCAAAATCTATACAGATCAATTTCAGCATCAATCATACAAGCGTACAAGTATCGTATTGACACCAACATCATATATTGTTTCCCGTCTAATAGACTGCTCGAGTAGATTAATTATAATGTGTCACCCGCTACGAGGTGTCTACAGCTACGGTGTGTCTACAGCTACGGTGTGTCTACGGCTACAAGGCGTCTACGGCTACGGTGCGTCTACGGCTACGGTGTCACACGACCTCGTCGTGGAATTCGGCAAATTCCTGAAGATATCTTCCCTTAGTTAAGTAAGTCAGGCTTGGTGTTTGGTGTTTAATTATGTTGAAATATTCATATTTTACTTTTTTTTGTGGTGGAAAACGAAAGAAATTTGTGTTTATTTTATAGGTGAAGGATGTATTTTAACTGGTTCTCTTTTAACATGCATTCTTCTATTGTGTTAAATTGTCTCTTTTTACTGTACTTTCTCTGTATGCTCTCCATACCGGGGTATAAGAATTGAAACTTATTTATAAGAATGAAGTGTGATTTTTTGTTTTAGGTATATACATTAAGTATCAATAATTTTTCTTCTCTACTTAGTCTTGATATTTTGAAAACCAAAAAATAAGTTAAAGTAAATTTAATATGTTTCAGTCCTTTGAAAGCTTTACCACGGCTACATTAGAAAACAGTAACAGAAATAGATATAGCTATCGGCCTACACAATCACAAATATATCGATAAATATAGGTTTTACTAAAGGTCATATTTCTTTTATACAAAGAACAGTAATATTAATACTTAATTTTGTAATTGATTAAAGATTACAAAATAAACCGATGATAATAGCGATGGTCGTGAATTCGACCCCCTCGAAAAAACTAATTATTTTTATTTCCTCGCTCTGGTAACAAGAAAAATGGACGGAGAGTGGAAAACGGAATATCTAGAGACTATGTCACATCTGTCTACCCTGATATATGCTGGATATAGCGCGGACCTAACAAGAAAAAACTTTAATTAACCTAATAACACAGTAAAATAAACTACTTTCGTTGCAAATTGGATATAAATTAAATATAAAATTTGAATTTAATTTCAATATTTTTTCTTTGAACATTCTCTCTATTTATAAGAAAGACTTTTCCTATTTCAAAATCAGTATTTGCAAGCTTTAATTAACATATAGAGACTACTTATTCTGAACGCCGGAACATAAAACCGCAGATTCGTATATTTAGGCTGTAATAACAGCTTAACTATGTATATGAATCGTTTTATAAGACACATATTACCTCCACAATAGTATATAGTCTTTTCTATATAAAAATTTAATTCATTTTATATTCAGGAAACATTAAGGCCAGTCGTGGCCCAAGAGCACAAGCGTGTTACTGTAAACACAACAAGCTAAGGGTTCGATTTCCACTCGAAGAACTTTAAACATTTTTTTTTTTCATTTTTTCCCTCTGGTGTCGAGGCGAGACGTTACATTCTGATTTTCAACACGCAAGACCTCCAAAATTTTGCGGAAAGTGGGGATCAGAAGGAAGTGGAGAGGGAAAGAACTCTCTCTATCTTGCTACCTTCAGTATACAAAGTAAAGCTGAAAAAAATAAAAAATCCAAGAAACAATTTATTACTTAATACACTTCTACTAGAAGCTTTGTTTTAGTTTTAGAAATACAACTTCTAGACTTGGGAAGCTAAGGTTGTCTCAATATCACGCCCCCGCTCCCTCAACAACTGTTCGCGACAACGCTATCAAATGATACAATTCTATTATTTTTAGAACGAATAAGCAGAATTTCGCTGGATATTTTGTATCGATGCATTTGTGATATGGAATTTCATACTTTGCAACCTGTTTTCAAATTAGTTTATTTAAAACATAGAATCCAAAAATATTTTAGAAGAATATTTATATAAAATGAAGATAGTGGGACTCTGAACTGTCCAGGCGCCATGATTGCTGCTCAGCCATACGTTCTTATATACATGATGAAATTAAAAGGTTTTTCCAGCTATAATCTGTGATAACACTTTAAAATTTTAAATGTGTTTTAGTTTTACGCTGTATCCCGCACATAGCTGGCTAGACAGAAGGAAACTGGGAACATACTGTCAAGACTTCATTACGTGTCGAGTGGTGGAACTCAAAAAAACATATAGTTTTCCAACCTTGGTCTAAGATAACATTTTAAAAATGTTAAAATGCGGATTTGAATTTTACAAAAAGATGTATAAAAACGTCGACTCATATATGGACTCATGTAAAATACTCGTTTTCTTGTTAGCATATAATTATGGAAAAACTTCTGTAAAATATTTAAAAAAACTTAAAATATTTTATAGAATTTTTTTCATAGAACTACCAACGTTATAAATTTTCCGTCGGCGAACAAAACAGACGTGGCGTTGGATTCCGCCAATTTTAGAGACACTGCGTATGTCTCAAAAATTAGGTGGAAAGTAGGTAACAGAGTGTCTTAAAACAAAATTCCCTCTACTACAACAATGCATTTAATAGTAATTGAAACTAAATTGTTTTTGGTCAGTCGGGGCAAGGGACACAAGTATGTGTAAACGCGACAGGTTATGGGTTCGATTTCCACTTGAGGAAAATTAATATTTTATATTTTCATTTATTTGCTCTGGTGTTGATCGCTGTTAAGTTACATCAATCAGCTGCTACATGCGGGATACAGCGTGAAGCTGAATAAAAATAATCAGAGAAAACTAAATAAGGAGGATTGAGATTATAATACTAACGATTTCTGTCCTTAAATAAGTTAAGAGTGGGCAATATCTGACGATAGTAAGGCACGAGGGCCTCACCGACCCTGTCGCAGCCAGTCACCAGCATTTGTATGCACTTGAGAGCGTGGCACAGTACTGCAGGCCGCTTCGTTGCTAGAGCGTCTGTGGACAAAGTTAAAATTGTGGTGTTGAATTGAGATGAAAATGTTGTTATCATCGTAAACCTATTGGTTATGAGTTCAATTCTCACTTAAGAGAATGAAGTATATTTATTGCATCGTACTGGTTATAAGACAAAACGCGGCGTTGAGTTCCGCCACCCAAAATTTTATGAGTGGGGGGGCTAACTGTAAGTATGCTCATACCCACCACTCGATGGACAGACTACCAACTCTACTCTCGACTCTCGCCGGTGGCTCTCTTATTAATGTTGAATTGAGCACGACATTGTGTCTGTTTATATCATAGTTTACTGTGATTGTATGGAATGAGTGAATGCATGAAGGATGAGTACATTAAAATCCCAAACTCAACTAATATTCAAAAACAGAGGCCAAAAATTTAATTTATTTCTAAAAAAATACGATCAAATATAATAAAACAGATTCAGCCGAAACATAATATGGGGGCATCAGTTTACTTTTAATCTGAAAATTAGATGATATTTAATTAGGGTTCAGTACATCAAACGAAAAAACGAAATTCTTATAGGATCTCTTTGTTATCTATCTATTTGCACGTATGTCCGTTAGTATTCGTCACTTGTATATGCATAGTTTTAACTGCATTTTGAATGAAATTCGCCGCGTAATCAAAACCTATAGAGTGGAAGTGAAAACTTAAAATACAAATAAAGTAAAAGATTTTTATAACAATGGAACTATAAATATATTGTAGTAAAATATTATTACAAACTTATCTCTGTAGTTTATTTCATACAAATTAAGTGTAAGAAGCCAGATACATAATATTGTTAACATTTATTAGTTCGGAACCCTCGGAGGGCGAGACTGAGTCGCACTTGACCGGTTTTTCTTTATACACCGATAGCTTCACGTTCACCTGACTGGGGAGCATCGTATTACACTCGACGCGGATTGGCCTAGCGAATCTAAATGTTTACCGATTCTTAAATGAATTAAGCTTCTTAAATTTCAGTGAATGATTTGTTTTTTCATGGGAATTGTGAATTTTTATTTTACCTATTTATTTGTATTTCGGTTATATGATAGCATTGTCGTACATGTTAAGACAAAGCACGGCGTTGAGCTCTGCCACGCAACACCCTCTTTTGAGTTTAGAAGGTGTAGATTAGAGCGTCATGATAATTGAAACATAATTATTATGCAGGATGAACCGTCAAGCTGGTTGTGGGTTCGATACCCATTTTGGGGAATAAATTATTTATATTTATATAATAGTTGTTTCTACTAACCGCGCTGAAAAATAAACTGAAAAATAAATAACTTACTTTTTATAGGAATAATAATCTGAGGTACAACAGGCAGTACTTTATAAGATCCTTTGGTGACCAGATCGTGTATGCCATGTTCAACGATGAAATTGAAGGGATAAGTCCCTTCAGCCAGCCCATCGAAGAACATTGGCAGATAGTGGTGAAAATCTAACTTTTCTATTGGCACCTGCAAATAAAATGTCCACAATAAATAATAAAGAAAGTATAACAACTATAATAAAAATATATGTACAATAGACGTGGGCTTAAATTGCACTGTATTTTTACAGGGTTACATTTTTTACTGCGTAAGCAAAGTGAATAAAGCGTAAATCCGAGCTTGAGACATTGCTTTTTGAATGGTGGAACTTAACGCCGCGTTCAATTGTTATTCGGGACACAGTGTGGTTGTCGCTTGAATTTTGAGTCAGACATTATGGCCACTGTGCTACGATAACCTCAGAATAATAAAATAATAACCAATTATTAATATTACACAGCGAGTGTATAATTCAATTGTTGAAAATATTCAAAACTCTAAAAGTGTAGAGTACTTAACATTCATCTTATTATAATTAGTTCTATCTAATGAATTTATATGACCTCCGTCCAAAAACTTTATTGAAATTCGTTTGAAATTTAAGAACTCTAAAATGTAAGTTTATTTACGTACGATTTACATTATAAAAATGCTGAAATTTTGTACTTTTAAATTAATATATTCATTTAAATTAATATTATCTCTTATACTGTCTTCTTCGTTTCAATAAAGGTGAGAAAGATTTTTTATTTTACACAAGTATTAAAGTTTAAGTACTGTGTTCTTTTCTATTATATGAAGAAATAGATATATACTTATTGTAAATATTATATTTTAATATATTTTTTTCATTTCTTCGCTTTGGTAACGATGCAAAGGACCAGATTAAATTTAATGTAAAGACATACTTTCAACAAAAAATCGTATAACAATTTAACAAAATGGTTAACAAAACTCAAATTCTCCTTACAATTTCATCTCCACGGTCACTTCACATTAAAACGACTACATGAACAGTTACCTTCCAAGCGAGCCGTTTTCCGCTCGTAGTGAACTCAATAGACACCGGGAACTCCCCCCTTTGATAGCATCTTCGGAACATCGTCGGCTTTGACGGCAAAGGATCGAACACACCGCACTTAGGCGGCGGCAGTACTCTAGTATCCCTTTGCATAGCCTGTATAGTAAATGCTGGTACGATCCTGCATTTTTTCACCTTACTATAATTATAATTGGGGCTGGGTTTCTTGAGGGAGCTACGGAACTCCTTCCCGCACACGTCGGAGCACGGTGGTAAAAGAACCATTGTTGAATCAAAATATCATTGTTCGGATAATATGGTTTATAAATATAAAATGTTGACAGAAGTAATAAAATGGAGAGAGTAAATTTGTCCGACCGAGCCTCAATTGTGATTGTTTATTTTGCAACATGATCGTTGCCGGGCAACTGGGCTATCGATTGATCGCCGACAGCGCCGCCGCACGGCACCCGCCGGCGTTAGGACGTGGATACACGGCTCTGTAATTTATCAGTTTTGTAGCGTGAGAGTGTGATTTTTCGTTTGGTTTGATTTCGTTGATTTGTATGGTTGTGGGTTCGATTACTCGAGAATGTTTAATTTATTATTTATTATTATTAATGAGATCGAAATTGTGTTCCGCCACTCAACACTCAATTCAATGGTTTTAATGTACACAAAATAGCTTATTGTCAAATTCTTTTAGCCTACCGTTTTTGTCGTATGTACTAGTGTTTCTGAAATAGTCAGATATACTTATATTCTACTCTAGTCTTTGAATCTTCTTTTATTTAAAATATGCATCCTAAATAACGTAATTCAATCCCGCTGCATGTATATCTAAATAAACGGCACACTAAGTAATAAATACAAATTCATTCGAATCAAATTAAAACCCTGTACTTATTCTTTAGTCCACTATATCACAATAGAGCTATAACTTAGCACAACTATTTGTACTAATATCATAATAATTTTCGACTATAAAGAAAAATTTATGTGCGATAAAATCATAAAAATGTCACCGCGTGAACTCCCAACCTTACGTTCGGACGCCGCGAAATTATATTAGCTATGGAAAATTTTATTACATTTTAATATAAGGTATCTCACAATATCCTTCGTAGCAAAAGTGCCACGAATTTTGATGGCTTCTACACGTAGGATACGTTGGAGGATATTTCTTTTGATAAGTTCCAATAGAAATTTATGATCTTTTCACCAAATAAATGGGCGCAATACATTTTTTTCTTTATTACTTCCAATATGTAGAAATTTTCTTATTATTTTATAAAAGAAGCTAATATAATAAAAAAAAACAAGAAATAAATTACAATTTGCTTATTTATTTTAATTTATTTGTGGATGGGTGAAATCCTTGGGAATAAAACCTTTTTTTATTCACGTATACTTAAAAATTGTATTATATTTAATCGTTTTTGTTACATAGTATTAAAAAAAAGAGAACCATTTTTTATCTTTTTAACTAAGGTAGATAACCTAAAACAAAATTTATGGTTAAAGCATTAGATTCTTCGCTTTACGTCACGTCCATTCTTAGCGACATGTCTAGTAACGGAACTTAACGCTGTACAATATATCTCCAAACTGTATAAAACCTTCCCTCAACAAGGAATCGAATCAAAAATCTACACTAACAGTTTGACACTTCCCAATTCTACAATGACATCGATTTAATACATCATTTCAGTAAAAAAAATAGATAAAAAGAATTATCGCCATTCTGGTTTTGTTCGTTTGTCCACAAGATTTTTTTTATATTTCAAAGAAAATTTCGCGGCAAATTGAACGGTGCTCTCGATATTTAAAATTTAATACGGCATCAGCTGGGACCTGTATTATGAAAATTTTTATAACGAAATCTTAAGAAGTTTCAGATGAACCACGCTTCTGTATTTATGGATGTTTGATATTGAGAAAATTTTCTTACATTTTTATGTATAGATGCTAGTGACAATATAACATTTAATGTATGTAATTTTAAAACTACAAGGTAATTTGCTGTTTTACTAATATATTACTTCCTAGCAATAGGTTCCCTTTGCCTTTGATATACGAGAAAAGCGTCAAGTTGAAAAAAAAAGCAAATATTAGGTTCAATACTTACACGGAGAAGTTAATTATTTTCATTTATTTTCGTCAATGTGAAATGTCTCTAATAAGGGTAAAAGGTTGAAGCTAAAAATAAAAATATATTACACATTTTTGTTCTTCACTAGTAGTTGTTCTTAGAAAAAACAAACAAATTTACGCACAAATTCTCTTCAACAAACATTATAAAAGAAGTTAATGGGGCTATAGTCTAGACATCAATTTTTCAACCTATTGTTAAATTTAATTTTTACAAGTCGCGTCGGAACAATTCAGAGCAGATTGCTGAAAAGAAGCCTTTTAAAAAATATCTTTTGAATACACCGTCGACGGGTGAGATACGAATGGAGGTAAACTAAGAAAACATAAAGAATTCAAGCGATCGTTATCCAGTATTTTTAGAGCTTCTTTATAAAATATAGGTTGTGATAGATAATATGTTATATTTTTTGATTTTCATATACCTATATCAATCATCCTTTGAGGCCAGTCGTGGCGCAGGGGCCCAAGCGTGCGATTGCAAACACAACAGATTGTTGGTTCAATTTCCAGTCGAGAAAATGAAATATTCAATATTTTCATTTCCTCTTCTTATTTTGATAACGAGGAAAAGCGCGGTTGAAGTTGAGTTCCGTCACTCAACATACAATACCTTTAGAATTTACCAAAAAGTGGGAGCGGAAATGTCTTAGTGGGAACGGAGCCTTGGGAATGAATATTTTGTTTCCTACTGTCTACCTACCCTATTAGACCACAAAAATCATTAAAATCTATTCGTGACTGATTGATTAATCAACGAACATCTCTACGGGTACATATCTATTTATGTATGTATGTGTGTATGTATCTCTCTCTTTTTAAAATCGGTTAAAAATAACAAATATCATATAATGAAAAAAATTGGTTTAGTTTTATTCAGTACCACCGCCGCGACAAACGGACCGAACGTTCAAACGATGATTGCTTACTATAGAGGTACAGTAGACTTCAATACAGTACATTTATAATGCAAAATACATAATAGAATTTTACAAACTGTACTCGACGGCGTCTTTATTTCATTTTTATTTCTTCCAGTGAAAAGAATGTTGTGTTGTGAGAAGAAACGATGTTTTGCTTTTATTTTGTTTATTATTTATATATTATCTGTTACCAAGATTTATTATGAGTGAGTGACTGTAAACGTGGTAGATTGTGGATTCGATTCCCAGTTGAGGAAATTAAATATTTAATATTGTAAAAGAGCCTTTTAAGCCCAATAAGATTAATTTAATTTTAATGCAGAAACTTGTTTATCTCCTTTATATAAATTGTTTTTTTTTTTGTTTTTGTTAATTTTCTATATATGTTTTTTTTTATTCACTCTATATTTGATGTATAAGTGGAAACTTTATTAGCTAATGTAATGTACATATATATTAGCTTTAAATATTGTTAGCGCTGTTTGTTACCCACTGTAAAATAAATTTAAAAAAATAATACAATTTTCTCGCTCTGATAACAAGGCAAGGTGCGGCGTCGAGTTCCACCACTCAATAAACATTTTGAGGAATGTCTTGTCCAGTACATATACGTCCATACAGTCGCATGCTTATGGCCTTGCGCAGTGACTGGTCTTTAAAATTATTTTAATTATAATCTTTTCTTTTCACAGAGTCAAAGCGCGGCATTGAGTTTTGCCATTGCCAATGCAATGCCTCCAGAACTCGGCGGAAAGTGAGGAGCGGAGTGTCTTAACACTAGGGTCCCTCTGCCTACCTTACTGTGTGCGGGATACAGCGTAAAACTGATTTATTTTTTCTTGATTTCCCTGATTGAGAATTGATCCCACTATTTTCACGTTTATTTAAATGGTGGAACAGCCACTGCACCATTAAGGCCACAGTTAAATTTATTTTGTTTGGCACAATAATCCAACTATAACAAATGAAACAAACTACACATTTTTCACATTTCAAAAATAAAGTTATGCGCGTTTTAAATTTTAAAATTTCATTTCAACGCGTAATAAAAAGTATTTTTAGTTTCAAACTTTAATTCAATGGTGGAAAAGAGTTACCCTTGAACACCTAGCGCACCGGCGTAAAGCTGGGAATCCTGGGAAAAAATATAAAAAAAATAAAAACAAAAAAAAAGTGGCAAAAAAGTTTGAAAGTTGTCGGCTTTCATGCGATACCTGCTTTTTTTATTCTTGCACGACCCGAATCACTGCATCGCATTGGTGGAATTGTGTAATTTCGCCGTCTCAATTTTATGTACGAAATCGTTGAGCTATTTGGTGCGTTGCTCTTTTGCTTCTTACGTGTTTAGTTTTTTTTTACCTTAGCGCTGTATCCTATGCGTAAAGAGTAGGCAGAGGAAACTTAGCGTTAAGACACTCTTTTCCCCACTTTCTGTTGATTTTTTTTTGCAACATTCCTTGTTGAATGACGGGCTTTTGCCTTGATGCCAAAGCGAAGAAATAAAAATATTAATAATGAAAAGAAAATAATAATCCATTCCCCTGGGGTATCCGTATGGAGTGGGGATCGAACCCACAAACACCATATAACAGTCACACTCTTGTGCACCTACGCTACGACGGCTTCGAATTGGCAAATATACATACATTTTAGTACTTACATATTTGAAAATTAAAAGTCTCTCGTGTTTTTCTCTATACATTGTATTATCGATCGATACATTTAATACTAATATATTATGATAGTGCATAGTATCGTCTTTATCCTCAGTTCAAGCTTCAGTTTTATAGTAGAAACGTGAGACCACTGGCTACTTAGCCGGTCGTAAATCTGTTTCTACGACACACATATTTTATGTATATACCATATATTATGTTGTATATTGTAAAATTCTGTTTGAAATTTTTATTTAGCTTCACGTTGGGTCCCGTAAACAGAAGGATATCACCTAGTGTTAAGACACTCCTACTTTCTGTTCAATTTTAAAAACTTGAGTGGCAAAATTCAATAATACCCTATATCTCTTCGAGCAGAATGGGAAAATGAAAATAATTCAAATATAATAACCGTCTTAACGTGGAAAATCTACTAATTTATCACTCTTTTCTACATTTAAAAGAAATGTGTATGTTTTAATTAAAATTATTTTTTACGGACCCAGATCCGCGTGGTTAATTTAAGGAATGCTAAGGAATTCTATTCGTATATTTAATTGTTACACATAACGTGGCGTTATGTTACGGCTAAAAGGCAATGCCTTTTAGCTAAGGGAAAAATGACAGCCGAGTTCAGCCATTTGTTCTATATACAGAATACAGAATATGATTTCGAGGTTGTGATTTCGAATTCCATTCGAAGTAATAAAATATTTTCATTTTTCTTACTTTGATAACAAGACAAAGCGCAGAGTTGAAAATTCGACGGTGTATGGGGAACGAAGTGTCTCAACAAAATGTCTCTATGTATTTATAAAAACATTAGATTAGTCTATAAAAATATCTTCTTATACATTTGTGTGTACGAAACCAAATTATTTCATACAAAACTATTACACCCACGTGGCATAATTTGAACATCATGTTCCTAGGGGTGGTCTCACAGCGTCTTGATGAACCTCTTTATTTATCGTAAATAAGATTGACTCGAAGCTCTAACGACGTGTACAAGTTTACTGACATACTGCTATTTGGTTTGGCTGATGTGGAAATATAATTATTACTGTTTACTTTTATTGTTCATTTTTTAATTCTGGGTAAACAAAAAGCAGCGTTTAGCTCCGTGATTCAATTCGCAATGTTTCGACTTCCACCGGAAAGTACCTTGTAATATGCAGAGTATAGAGTAAAACTAATAAAGCTAATAAAAAATCATATTTCTTTTTATTGTACACAACAAAACAAATTCATAATTAAATACTATAATGTATTAGAAATTGAACCTGCACTTATTAAAATAACATTATTTAACGAGTACTAACTAGTACACTATATATCAGAAGTTACAAATAAAAGAGTATTTTCTGTAAATAAATTCACTATAACAGTCCCCGCTAGCTTATATTTCATCAAAACGACTTCACAACAAATTGAATGTACCTGCATCACATACGCTTACGAGGGCTGTATCAATGGGAAGTAATAAATAATTCGAAAGAAATTATGGGTTATTTCGTATATGAAATAACAATATTTGATAGATATACGATTTACAGTGCTTCGTGGCGCAGTGACAGAGTGTCTGACGGTTGTGGGTTCCATTCCTATTCGAGAAAAAAAATATTTTATTTCTTCGCTGATAATAAGGCAAATCGTGTTATTGAGTTCCGCCATTTAGCATGCAATGTCGCGGGCGTATTTTCTTATTTTGTATGAAATGAACAGCAAATATAAGTTTATAATGCTTTTTGTTATAAAATAAAAATTTTCCCTTTTCTGTTTTTAAAATTTTATTTGTGTTGTAAGTCTCCATAAGTCCACGGGAAGTACCCAGTAGGTTTGGATAACGCGGCGAGTTTCATATAAAATGCAGCTACGATGCATAAACGCACGTACTTTTTAATTGCGTGGACTTAGAAGTTTAATTTTTTCGGTACTCCAAGTGACTTTAGACTAACTATGTAATATTTGATATTAGTTTCAGCTAGATACCTCATCACAATCTCCAGATAAAAGATCGTGACAAACGGACAGACAGACAACAAACTGCTTTTAAGTTTTTTTTTCCCTTTTAGGGACAAAGTTCTAAAAGTCAAACCAGCTACCAACGGTTTAATAAATACAGACAACCATTCAGAAATTACGAGTTTTATCAAATAAAATTCTTCACAATAATACAATATTTTTATTGCTATCTCTATATATTTATCCCGGAAGGAAATAATATTCTCCAATATATATATATATAATAAATATTTGAGTTATATCCGTTTTGCGATGATACCTTCCACGTGTAGTTTATCTACTTGAAGGAGATGTTTTTGTTTACCTACAAATAAATATTTTAGTAATGGAATCCTTTGCTAATTGATTCTAATGAAACGGGATTATTGCTATAAGATTGTTTTTATTTTAGTTTCATTAGTCTTAGTAGAAAGATCGAATTAAAGTGCTTTTCTGTATTTAATTAGTATTTTTTTTTGTGAAAGAGAAAGTAGTGTTTACAGTTAAACATTTTGTCACAATTTTAGGCGGAATAAAAATAAATATTATAATTTAAAAAAAACACTTCTTGAGGAGTATACAGTGTGACATAAAAAAGAACAAAATTTCCTTTCGTTTTTTTCACCAAGCGCAATAGAATGTATATATATGAGCAATTATAATGATATGAGCTTAAAGTCTAGTGGTTTACTAAATACCTTCGAAATTCCCACTATTCAGGTCCTGGTTTTATCATTAGACCAGGCCAATGATACCATATCAATTTATTATCACCTAATCTATATATAACTGTCAAGTTCCACGATGATACAATGATGACAAATGGGTCAAAGTCAATTTCTTAGATTTTATGACATAGTTACAAAGTTAGTAATTAGATGTCTATTTTATATAATAAAAGTGCGTTTATAACGCTGTAGGTACTTTGTCTTACTTACTTACTTACATATATTTTTTACTAACGTCCCGCGCGCGGCTTCGCCCGTTTGAACTATACGAATATTTATTTAATGCAAGTTAAATTTATTTATAGAAAATTTATTCAAGAAGTCGTATTTTAAATGTATTGGGATTTTATTTGATTATGATTGCAAAAATTATCGTGCTTAATAGAATAATGTTTAGTTATTTTATATCTAAGTAGAGCAGTGGTTCCCAACCAGTGGTCCGCGGACCACCACTGGTGGTCCGCAGAAGCCTAAATGTGGTCCGCGAATGATTTTAATTTTGTGACTGGGAATAGTGAGGCGAAGGTTCATTTTAATTATCACAGTTAATTTTTAATATACCTACATGCATAGTGGTCCCTGCTACCAAGAATGATATAAAAGTGGTCCTTGATCAAGAAAAGGTTGGGAACCCCTGAAGTAGAGGGTACACGGGACAAATGTGGTGTTTCCGTGTAAATCCCGATCCCGCGGAAAATCAGGGATAAATAGTACCCTTATACAAGCTCTACAACTCCCTCTATCTTTCAGTAAAAGTCCAATAAAAAAATAGTTCAACTGTTGAAAAAAAAAATCGGATAAACATTAAGACAGACAGACAATTTTTTTTTAAATTGTTTGTTTGTGTTTTAGCATCGTGTAAATGACGTTATTTTCTTGATAAAGTACGGCTATTTTGACACAGACACTTCACATTGATATATAGATTATAATTAATGATAATTTATTTAAGCAATATTCAATCAAATATAGATAATTTACCAACATTCAGTTTGTAACGAATGATTATATCATACATACGAGTACATACACGGTCGTACAGCTACACACTAACCATATATAAGAATACCTACTCTGTTTTCTACTCTCCGCTCAAATTTGAGATATTATTTTGTGAGTGGCGGAACCTAACGCCGCACGTTATCTTGCTGTTTAAGTTACAGTTACTGGCTACTACTTAATAATATAAAATTTGAAATGTATATATGCACGTCTCGATATATTGTCAAATTTCTTTCGTGTGAATCGTTAATAGCATTACAAAGAAAACTCAGGGAGCTTCAAGATAATTAAGAAAATTTTAAAGTAATTTATTTTGATTCCGATTTTGTTTTCTCTAATTTGTTTTGACAAATAAACAGCAAGAAATGTTTGACTTGTTAAAAGGAAAAATATAATAAAATGTAGATAGGTAAGCTGGCTTGTAAATAAAAAAACAAAACGACTTTTTCCCGCACTGTTTTACGGGAAAAAGCTTTAAAAACGTGAACGCGACGTGAACGGAGACGCTGCGGTAACGAAGGAGAGTGCAGCATTGAGTTCCGCCACTCAACATGCAATGCCTCGGGAATTCGGCGGAAGTGTCTAAACACTAGTAGCTCTGGTTGCCTCTGCCTACCCTAATATGTTCAGAATACAGCGTGAAGCTAAAATAAAAAAAAAACTATAAAACACATGGGTTTTGTTTTTTTGATAATACTATAATCTTATTAATACTATAATCTTATATAATTATTATTTATCTTTTAAATCATTGTTATAAGTACTGTTGATTTTTATAAAAAAATGTTTTGTTTGTTTCAGGTAAGTGTTACAGGGTAAAACATCTCATGCACATATCAACATATAAAGCTTAAATTTTATCTACTACATTCTGCTGCTTTCTTTATGCGTAAGTATATTTTTTTTTTATCATGACCCACATTCAGAAATGACTTTATTAAAATTATTTTTATTTTTCCTGTTTGGTAGACTAAGTGCAGCATTGATTATCACCAATCAACATCACGCAATGTCTCAAAAACTGTAAACGGAGTATTTTAACACTAGATTGCCTCCTCAGAACTTAATATGTGGAAATTTTATTAGCGTTAAAAAATCTTAAATTTTGAGTTGCAGAACTCAAGGCTAAGACACATTGAGAAAATTCATACTAACCAGTTCCAGTCAAGTTCAATATATTTCAACATAAAAAAACACATATGTCTTAATGGGAACGGATTATCTTAACAATGGGTACCCAGGTTCCCTCTTCAATACAGTGTGAAGATGAAAAAGAAAATAACCAAACTAAATAACTCATATGTTATATCAATAATATTGTTATGATAAATGCGTTAAATTTAAACTAAGATTGATGATAGTGCACATTTCGGACATTCCCACCAAAGCTGTCTGTATACGGTGCGACGCTATTGTCATATAACGAGTTTTCAATCGCTGAAGATATTTTCAATTTATTTTCAGTAAAATTATCATATTTCATACGTATTTTTAGTATTATGGCTTAAAAGAGTTCACTGTGAGAAAATTTGTTTGTCATTTTATTTTATGTATAGGTATGGGTCTTTTTTTTCAATTGTGTGGAATTGGGCAAGAAAGTAATAGTTATAATTTTTTTTTTTTACTGACTTACTTTTGCTTCACGGTGTATCCTAATATAACAGGACAGACAGTCGGAACACCAATACCACCGCAGTCATTTGTTGCTATAATACAGTTATTACCAAAGCGACGAAATTGAAATAATTTATTCCTCCGAATGGGAATCAAATCCACAATCGTCGCATTTACAGACAGACGCACGCGACAAGCACGCCGCTGTGAAAATTTTGTTACAGATACGGATATGATTTATGTAAAGGTAAAATATTAGGGAGCATAGTTTTAATCATAATGCAGGTAGATCATTACTTTAAAATAAACTGTAAAATACTAAATATGAGGATATTGGCCAGTTTTCTTTTTATATATGAAATAAACATAAAATACTTTATTATGAATGAATTTGAATCCGTTACCTTAGAGATTAGATACATTATTAGATAAACTATTCACTTTTAGGTGTTCTTCAAAAGTGAATAATTTATCTATCTAATCTTTAGATAAATTATTCACTTTTGAAGAACGCTTAAATATTAAAATAGTTTTTCCAGTACAACGGGTAAGACATTCTAGAAGATAATAATGTGAGTATAATTATTGTATGAAGATGCAATGTGACAAGTGGATTTAAGTTGAGACTAAGATGGATGAACACAAAACATAATTTAGACAATGTTATAAGATGCTAGACGGTTTTCTTAGACACGACCGCTCTATACACATAAATTATTATTCAAAATTTAGTCTTTAGTTCTAAATTTTATCTCTTAAGTCTGAGATCGATTTTGAGATGCCGCATTCATTTTTAAATTATATATCTGTAAATACGAGTAAAAGAGTCTAATAGTATTACATAAATGGCATAAGAAAGTTATGATTGTTAACGCGGTGTGTGTGAGTTCGATTACCAGTTCAGATAATTAATTATTTTTATTTCTCTGCTCTGGAAAGGAAAAGGAAAGCGCGACATTGAGTATGCTACTATTTTTTTTAGCTTCACCCTAGATCCTGATATAGCAGGTCAGACAGAGGGATTACGTATGCCTAATATGAAGACTTTACCATTAAACCACTTCCATTCTCCACTTTCTGCCAAAATTTTAGAGCCATTGCGTTTTGAGTGGCGGAATTCAATGCCACGCTTTACCTCAATACCAAAGCGAAGAAATGAAATGAACTAAGATAAATAAAAAGGTAATTGAACCTACAACCATCGCGTTTATAGTCCCGCTCTCACACAACCTACTCAATAGACTTTTGAATTCGAGCAGAAAGCGGCAGACGGAATGTATCAACACACACTAAAATGATAATTTGAATTAATATTAGTATTTAAAAAAGAGATTCAGCAAAGATCGAATATCATGATGCCATTATTTCCCTTGAAAAACAAGGATGACTTCATCTTTACATAGTTTTGTGTATGTACTTGATATAATTAAAATCATCATTTAACAAATGATAGAGTTAGAGTAAGCATTAATTTTAAGCTTGACCTTTACATCATATTTTTCTTTAAAACTTAAGGCAGACCGCGCATTTCAATATCTATTCTCATAAACTTCAACTTCATATATTACAATTTTGAGAAAAAAATAAGCTTTCATTTCAATATAATTCACTAAAAAAACACAAATTAATAACATTAAGTGTCCTGTTTAAACCTGACAACCCTGGAGCTGCGGCAGACTGAAAGCTGGCAACCATTGTTTTTCCAATACCTTATGCGATATTATTTCAAATGGTGTTGAATTTACATAAAAAAACATGTGAGTACAATTTTTAACAAAAAACGCATTACAGTAAATTTGATTAAACTTAATTACGGTACGATTCTTCTAGGTAGACCTAGAAATTCTTCTAGCTAGGAGATTTCTTGTGTAATCTATTCTACTACTTAAAAATGAATTTCATTAAAAAAAGTGATACCTGCAGATTTATGCACTGGGATCTCGACTTATAAGATTTAGTAGAGTTTGAGTATTAATTAATTACGAAACAAAGGATAGGCACGTAGATATTAGTATGGCACAATTCAACTAAAAGTATGTTTTCTTATTTTCTACTTTCTAGCCATTCTGTCCTCCTAACAATGCATATAGAATAAATATCGTTTATATTTATATATTTATTTATATAATAAAATAAAAATCCTAGCGACACGGCCACCCAATAAAGTTACTCCCCCGGAGTGCACATAAAAAGCAACCGATAGCAATAAATGGTTTTCGCTGCATCCATTAAGAAGATGAACGCTTGGACTCGTGGATTATTCACTTAGTCCAATACAACATTTCGTTGTAAACCAGTTTTATCAAAATTAAATTATACTTTTTATATATTATACAGTTCACGTGAGTGAAAATTTAATATACTTATTAAATATGCGAAGTTATAGAAGGACTAAATATGTGAAGTTGACTTCCAGCCTTCACTACTTGGAGAGGCACTATAAGAAGAAGAAAAAGCAGATAAAATATACCTAAAAATATTATACAATCTTGTTTGAAACAAAATGTCACGTGTTGAATAAAAATCTTCTAAGAAATATTAATATTTGTTGCTATTTTTTTTTTCTTCTTCATATTGTATCTCGCGTATAACAGGCTAGTCAGAGAGAACTTACTGTTTAGGCACCCCGTTCCCCAGTCTCTATCCAATTTCAAAACATAGCGTGTCGAGTCACTGCATTTAATGCCGCTCTCTATCTTGTTACCAGACCGAAAAAATTAAAATAATTCTTTCGCACAACAGATAAACGAACCTACAATAATTTTTTTTATATCTACACATGTTTTTCTTAGACACGATCGTTTTATAAATATAAATTATTATTTTAATTTTAGTCAGACATCTCTTAGTGCTGAGAGTGCAGTACGCTTTTATGCCGTGTGATCCCGGCCTAGAATAGGATCATCCTGGTACTGGTGTGTGGTTTGCCTTGTAATTTTCCATAAAAACTCAAATGAATAACAAAACCAAAACAGACTTACTTGTCACAAAATTCCCAACAAAAAGCATATAAATCCACATACCTTGCTTCATTTCCTTATATATACTTGGACCAAACAAAAATTTACCACCATACGTCCCCATACGCTGTAAAAGTGACTTCGTAATTTATCGGCTATGAAGAAAGTTCGAAATGCCTTCACAATCTCACCTTAGAGTGCATTAGGGTACCGTAATAACGACACTTGGGTCTGGGCGAGTTAATGCAAGCGCGACTTCCTTTTCACTTCGGTCCTTTCTCCTTTCTTTTATACTTACTTAATTTGAAATCTTTTCCTGTGAAACTTAGTTTTCTTTACTTTTAGTTAACCCTATTAAGTGCTTTGTCGACTGAGAAATCTATGTTGTTTTAGCTCTATTTGTTTTGATTGTGTAACAAAATGTAATTATTTAGAAGTAATTTGGAGTAAGTTATTATTAATATTAAATTTTCAATTATTTTATAAGAGGTAGATATGTGGTATCACGGACTTTTGTTTAGAACTAATAAAATTTTATATTTTTGTCATACAACGTATTGACATATAATTTTTTTGAAGTGCACGCGACTAAAGCAATTCGATGCCTTTCCTTATTATTGTTATATCGTTGTTTAGGGCTAACTAAGACTTACACCGAAATGTTATATAGCCTATAGAACTTCTGAAGAATACAGCTTTTATATAAAACAAAAAAAAAAATAATCGGACCAGTACAGATATATTAGCGTGTAAACAAACAAATAAACTCTTCCCCTTTATTATATTAGTATATCATATTTCACTTAAGTATCATATTTGTTTATTCGAGTCTAGTCGTGGCGCAGGGGTAGAAGCGAGCGGCTGTAAATGAAACAGGATGTGGGTTCGACTCTCATTCTAGGAATTAAATATTTAATATTTTCATTTCCTCGCTCTGGTAACAAGATAATTGAGTTCCGCCACTAAAGGCCTCCATAGTTCAACGAAAAGTGGGCTACCGAAATATCTTAATGGGAATGGAGTGCCTTAACACTTGATTTCCAGGTAACCTCTGCCTACCATGCTATGTGCGAGTTGCAGCGTCAAGCTATAAAAGAATAAAAAAAATCTACTAGGGCTAATGACAATGTAAAAGGCTAAAAAGATATGAATAGACTATAAGCGTTTAGACCTTAATAGATAACTTTTAAATTTAAAATTAATATACTTATAAGAAATTTTGCCTAACAGCCATATTCCTTTGTGCTGTTAATGTCAATAAACAATAAGGTGCACCACAGAAGCGTTGCCAGTTCCACCGACTTGGGAAGTTTTAACGCCTTTGAGCTCAAGCGACCTCAGCGCAAGTCGTGTTATGAAGTACTTTCGTTAACTTAACTTATTTAATGCACCAATACTCGTGTATATAGGATTTTGATGAACAGTAAATATTCAAGTTTTGGTTGCACACGATAATATCTTCTTACAAGAAACATTATAGATGAAAATAGTTTTATATAATCTATAATTATTTATTAATATATACATGATTTGCATATGCATAGCAGAGTAAGCAGACGGGATCTATAGCTAAGACAGTTTCGCCAAGCACCATCCAATTTTAGAGTCTATTTTGACATTGTGTGTTAGCTTAACGCCACATTTTGTCTTATTGCCTAGCCGACGAAATAAGAATAATTAAATTCGCAGCTCCATAATTACCTCTTATTATCTAAACAGGAGTCAAATATAGAATATTTCCAATTCTTCGCTCTGTTAATACACAATGCCTCAAGATGAAATTTGGCGGAAAGTGGGGAACGGGATTTCTTAACACTATAGTTCCCTCTTGCTTCCTTGCTAACAAAAAGCGCTAGAGTCTCTTTAAACACCTTCTCCTCCACCATTTCCACTATCTCGTCGTCCACTCTCATCACACTTTTCACACTCTCCAGGGATTTTATAAGATATATCTCTAATATTGTCGATACTCGTATTCGAATTTCAGCCGAGGTCGAATTCTACCTCTTTCACCTCTCTTATTACTACCGCGCCATGATAGAGTTAATTATTGTGGTTAATTTTCCTAATAGAAATTAAATAGGTTTCTTTAAAACCTTAAACGAAACCAAAACGGTTGTAAGAATATCATTATCGATTAAATAAATTACCTGCCAGCAAGTAGACGAGTTGAAAATTCAAAGTCAAATCCCGTGAAGGGATGAACATTTTTAATTTGAATTTGTATCGTTGTATTTTATCTTGTGAAGTGGAGAGAGCTATTAAGTAGCTAATTAATTATTTTTATAACTGAAAAACTAGGCTTAGATTGTGGCTTTACGTGTGTTTTATCAAATTTTAAACTAAAAGTTATTCGTAGAGATATTAAGTGTAAAAGTGACATACTCTAAACATAAAGTATTCCTAATAACTGGAATGAAACATCTTTTTTAGAGAATGAAACGTTTTTTAAGGAAAACAAGGAAGCCTTTTAAGATCACTTTGTTGTCTGTCCGTCTGTCCGTCTGTCTAGAACCTTTGTCTCAAAAAAGCTAGAAGATATCGAGTTGAAATTCAAACCATATACTCAGATCTACAGTCCCATGATTTCCTTAAAAAATTGTATTTCTACATTTACTTAAGAAAATATATGGCCGTTTATATAGCGAAAACCGTGAATTTCGGACACTACAAAGAGAATCAAAATTCATAAGGTACTTCAGGTTGACCTAGAATTATCATTGGCACCTACAGTTACTACTAGCTTAGAAACAAATGTATATATTTGTGGTTAAATTCTAAAAAAAGGTGAATGTGGCTTTAAAAATTTGGTATTAAAGTAGCTAGCTAGTTCAAGTGAGGTATCTGATGAAAGGGCTCTGTCTAAGCTTGAATTTCAGTAAAAGCTTGAAACCTTAAATTTTTCTACCGGACCACCGATAGGTGAGCCCGACTCACGCTTATCCGCTTTTTTTAAATGCAAACATTTCCTCACGCAAGAATGGAATCTACAGCCATCACATTTTTAACATGACTCCAGTTAGCAAAACATATTATATAACATAATTTATTATCAAAAAAAAACCAAATCAAACACAATTATCGAACACAACGTCAATCTCACTTTCTATGGGTGTAGCAGCAATTACAAACATTGAGAGAAGGCGTCGTCATGACAACTGCTGTTCCACCGCGCAGACGCGCCCATATCAAACTCCGCCTATTTTGCAGCCTGTTGCTAACGCACTCGCCGTACGACAGTCAGTTTCCGATCCTCATGCGCCAACAATACAATCAAAACAAAATCTCATAATATATATGAGAAATTATGCAAAGACTCTGATGTGGTAGTTGGTTCGATTGTCTTGACTCGTCTCTACTCTGCAGGTGTTCTTGCAAGTTAATGGCTGGCAAAATCAGGTATTATTGATGTTGTTGTAGTTATGATGATGGATGATAAATAATACAGAATTTATATTGTTGATAAATATGAACAAGGTTTACTAAAATATTCCGAATATTCGATCATAGTGCTGTAAATTCTTCTTTTTTTTTTGTGAAAAACTACAACGTTGAGTTGCACCATTCAACATGCACTGACCAAAAATTGAGCAGAAAGTGGTGAACAAAAAAAACATTAGGTTCCGTATGCCTACTCTGCTACATGTAAGATACAGCGTGAAGTTATTTTATTTTTTGTAAAAGTAAACATATGAACTAATTATAATATTATGTTTTAAAATAAAAGAAAGAACTAATTTATTTCAAATTGTGGTAAATTTCAAAATTGACCCAGTAAACTATTAGTGTAAATATGTTGTGTCGGCACTAGATGGCGTTAGACGTTAGCTAAGCACACAGTTCTCTTTTCACTATATGAATATTAAGAAAAATATATTTTATAAGTTGAAACGTAATTTTAATCTGTAAAAAGTCTAAATAAAATTTATAAGATATTCTTAGTGACAAATTAGAGAGCGGCAGTAAAAATAATTATTTATAAATTGTATGTTGATATATATTTTTTCTAGAGACGACTTCTTATCTTATTTATTTCAGTATATCTTTCTGTTTTTCATCGATGGCGTATCCATCGATGGACGTTTGCCTTGTCTAAGCTCATAAAAAATTTTACATAAATTATTGTAATGAGATCAATCGCATCGCAGAAGTACAAGCGTACGATTGTAATAATTGTTCGATTCCCACTCACTGAAATGTAATATATAATATTATAATTTTCTTGGTCTCTTAACACGAGTTGAGTTCCGCCATTCGACATGCATTACTTCCAAAACACCGCAGAAAGTGTGGAACGGAAGTATCTTAATGCGTACGGAGTGTCTTAACACTCGGTTCACTCTGCCTGCTATATGTGGGATATAGCGTGAAGTTAAGAAAAATATTCTAATAATGTTTATATCTACGGCATCCATGTTTAGACATGATTCTCGCACGATAATTAAATTACAAAAAAGTTAAACAAATTTTAATACAATACAAATTTGAACATTACCCAAATAAAATATTACGAAGCGATTAAACAATGAACAGATATCTCCAAATCATCGATAAATTGCGGTAACAAAAGACCGTTTTGTACTTTCCAATACTAAAAAGCAAATAATTGAAGTGACTGAAGTTGAAAACACTCAATAGGAATTCAATATAGAAATTTTAAACAAGAAAACCCGCACAAACATTATACTCCTGTAACAAATTCCCAAAGGTTTCATTCAAATGGCTCTGACAATTAATTAAAAGCTGAATGGGAATGTTTCACGAAACAATAGAGTTAGTATTTACTTAATATAAGAAGAAAGAGAAGATCCAAATACGTAAGTTCGGTGTTACAATGAACGCCAGGTTTTTTGACCTACCGCTTGTTAATCATGCTTTAAATTTGTAAGATTTGAGCAAATTATTGTTTTTGACCTATTTATAAAAATATGCTTAAAATTAACATAACAGTACGTTAAAAATACAGATTATGAATTAGACAGTAGATACAGTAATAGAATAAGATAGAAGTTTTAAATTGTTTGATTTTTAATTAATTATAATTGATAGAAACACCAAAGTGCATAATTTTAATATAATATGTTGTCTATCCTTCAAAAAATGTGATCCTAAATGAAATTAAAGACGTTTATTGCGATTACGACATATTTACTATTATATTACTAAATATTAATTACTATAAGGATTATTAAAAAACTGCTTAAGTTTATGTTTACAAGCAACCCACAAAATTTCCATACTTTTTCCACTAAAGAATAATATCAGCTCAACTTTTTCCACTTCAATAACATTTATACACGAGTTATTCAGCTAGCTGCATATTTATACAATAATTATAATAGACTAATTATATACGGTGAATGCTCAAAATATTTTGTTTGATTACATAATAAACAAATTGTTATTTGAACGTTCCGATTCAAATATTATGTAGATTTAAATCATTCGCAATCGTCATAAAATAACAGCTGATAAACCAATGGAATAATGAATACATTGATAGTTCTATCGGAATATTTTAGGTAGGGCGCTGTGACAATTTATTTATATTGTAATGTTAAAAATTATATTGAAAATATTATATTATTTTTTAGTTAAGATAAATTTAATTAATAATTAGTGTAAAAAGTTGAACTAAGTGTATTTTTTCTTGGTTTATGTCTTATAAAAGTAAGCTGGGAATTTAGTATCAGTAACACTTATTCTCCGCCGTTTGACTAAATTCAAGATATTCTGTACTGAGTGGTGAAACTCAACTCTGTATAATTCGTTCTTAGATGAGCCAGAGAATGTAATTTCAATAAAATGATGGGCCGCAAAAGCGAAGCGAATTTTTAGTGCAGGTTAGGTTAGTTATTGGTTTGCGTAGTTATTTTTAATCTTGCAAATTTTTAACCTAACCTAATGAAACTTGCTCTTAAAAAACGTTAATTGTCTATGGCTTGGTATGTCGAATATAAGAATATAAAAGATCTAATTACACATTGCCGATGTAATGGCAGGTACCCTATACAATCCCTAGAAATTCTATTCGTTACCTAGGTAAAGATCTCTCTCTACCTAGTAGAAGCCAGCCGTAGCGCAGGGGCACAAAGTATGACTACAGTCACACTTTGTGCCGCGGCCACCACTTTCTTGTGTGCTACGGTTGTGAGTTCAGCACAACTGGTTGTGGGTTCGATCCCCACTCTTTTATTTCTTCGCTCTGGTGTCGATGCAAAGCGCGGCGATGACTTCCGCCATTCAACACGCAATGCCTCCAGAATTCGGTGGAAAGTGAGAAACGGAGTGTCTTAACACGAGGTTCCCTGTGCCTACCCTATTGTGTGTAGGATACAGCGTGAAGCTGTTTTATTTATTTAATTTTTTTACCCAGCTAATATATGTAATGGACAGTAATATTTATAATAGCCATTTTTCTGGACTCGCCGGATATTCTATACATTGGCTAGGTATGATATAGAATACTTGAATTATACAGATTACGAATAACGTAATATATATTATTAGCCTATAAAATAACAAACAAGTACAGAAGTTAGATTATTATGATGCCGATGGATTTAAGTACCCGAAATATATTCTTATATTTTGTTTCTATTGTCTAGATTTTATTAATGAATATTATAATTGAACTCATAAAATTGCTCAAATAAACCAGAGCATCTATATCTATTATGAACGTATACGTAAATATTCACTTAAGTCAGATTTAAATCTGACTAAATCTAAGTGCTTAAGCACTGTGCACTGTCCCATCAAATCAGACCCACCCTAATATCAAATAATAAATCAAAATCCAAACACAGCCTCATCGCCAGTCGTTGCAGTTATTATCGGTAACAATATTACATTTAATCCGCCAACTTTAATTCGAATCGCAATCCGCATAAAGCGTGTCCTGAACGCGGAATGGCAAAAGTTAGCTTGTTTATTTCCACTCCCCACCCGAGTGTGTGCAAATGTAGGTGTGAAATACATTCGTTACCCGTGCTTTACAATGGCCTTTAATTCTTTGTATGTCATATTAGTTTTTTGTTTACGTTTTTTATTGTTTATTGCTCTTTTTTCATATTTTGTTTCTGATTTTTTTTTCATTTTCACATTTTGAGATTCATAGACATCATTGACAAATTTAATGTATTGATGATGTTATGTATTGAGTTATTATCTTTTTAAGTTTCTGTCCATTGAGATATGTCGCCTCGCATTTAATTTAGCACCACAATGATCGATATTAGATCTACCAAGCGAAATAAAAAAAAACTAATGTTATCTCAAGTCAAGTGTAGCTAGGTAATTAAAACTTTAATAAATACTCGTTTACAATGTTTGTCTTACATTACTATCACAAAAACAATTAAAAAATATAATATTAGTATAAAACAATATCAAAATCTAAATATCATCCAATCAGCACAATCTAAATACACCAATATTTATCAAATATCAACTAAAGCACGCAATCACTGTAATGAGTGTATAGAAGGACTGCCGTATCCCTATTACGATCCCTATTGACCGGTACTCAAAACTTCGTCGATTTGGATCCGGGATCCCTCCGGGCGACGCCAGTTAATCTCCGCCAAAGGCTGCGCTTATGCCGTCGCGTGGATTATCAAAAGTTTTAGCGGTGAATCACACATTGTTGCTGATTTTGGTTGATGAAGCGTTATTATTTTTGATGTTATATCTATAGGACGTTATGTTTTGTTATTGTCGTTGGAGTATATTTTATCTGGTTTTGTGTTTATTTTGGGTGGTAATTTTGCTTTTTTATCTTTAATTTTTTATAGTTATTTTTCGTTTTTTTAATATTTTTTCATCGATTACGTAATTATTTACAAAAAATATAGTAGAGTAATCATTATTTATAGCATATGTTTTAAACAGACAGCTAATATAAAAGTAATCGATAAAATTTTAATAGTAGTAAAGTAAATTTAAAGCCTGACAATTCATTGAATAGCAGGGCTTAAGTATTCAAACTCGTGAATGGCTACTAAATCCACTTTAATATAATTCTAGACCTAGACACAAACAGATGTCTCTAGGCATTAAGGCTGGACGAACTTTTAATCCTAATATCCTTTCGTAGGAAATCAAGTTTAAGCTTGCAGCGTCCGAGGCAGGACTGAATTGGACTTAAGTCCTGTAAGGAATCCTTTGGCAAGCGGAAAGTCCAACGCTAGAGGTCTTTAGAAACTTATGTTTTGACCAAGGATACGTATTATCCGCACTCAAACATAATTTTGAATATCGATTATAAAAAGATGAAAGCGCAAAACGTACACAAAGAAAGGACGTCTATAACAATTTATAGGCTGTTGGTGAAGATAAATTAAAAAATCTTCCGTTTCATAAAAGTAAAGGAGGAAAAAATAAAATTGAAGCGCGCCAACTAAATAAGCCATTAGTAGGCAACAAGTCGCTTCTTATAATAAAATGAGAACGAAGTCAATTATCGGGGAAAAAAATTACCGAAGACTGAACACTGCCCCCGCACAATACAGGAATCAACGAGATGGAATGAAATCAAAATCTCGGACAGGTAACCGATTACGTGACAACAAAAGCCGAAATTAATTTCCCCCGAGATAAATTCGAGTTTTATTTTGAAACAAAACTCACGAACAATTTTGGAAATTGACGCCGTGATTAAGATTCATAATACTTGTAAAGTTTTATCTCCTTCTGGAGGCAAGTTCGCAGGAGCAATAAACCATTTTGGCAGATTTTGAAGTGGTACGGATATTAAATGTACATTACGCGTCCTGCCGCAGATGTAGCAAATTTTCGGTACGCTTGTCTGACTCCTTCATTATGTAACTTTTTTATTGTATCTGTTGTTTTATTTGTGTTTGATTTTTTTTAAGGATTTCATTTTAAAAAATCGAAAATGATTTAGAAAATGATCTACTATAAATAGAGATGTCTCTCTGTTTTAGTTCTTGTATTTGGTTAATAATATTTTAAGTGATTGTTCTTAATCATTTCACATTCATATATTTAATACTTTTAATATAACTTAAGTATATGAAACTCTAGATCGGGTTATGGAAATATTTATGTGTTTATACCTATCAAGAAATATATATGTTTAGTACATTATTATACTAAGTAAAAATACCATTATATTTAAAAAAAGTATTAAAACTTCAAAAAAAATACCGAAGTTCCTATATACTTATATTTTTAATTTCCTCTTTCCACCGAATCAAATCTAATATTAAGAATCTTCTATTACATTACTTTTTAATAAAGTTCTGCGATGAATATCATTTGAAGGATAATGTAGATAAAAACAAAATTTACTTAACACCTATAGATATTTTCAATATCTTTTAATAAAATAAAGTATAACAATATAAAAACGATTGCAATATTGCAATATATGCAAAGTTAGGAAATTCATGGTGTTGCTAACATAAAACACGGTGTTGGGTTCCAATCGAACATGGTCGAAAATATAAAATACTTTTGATTTTCCACATTTTTATTAAAACTGGGTTCCTGTCTGCTCTGCTATATACTACTAATATTATAAATACGAAAATTCATGTGAGATGTTTGTTTCATATCCACTCAAAAATTACTAAATGGATTTAGATAAAACTTTACAGAAATATAGTTAATACATCAGAAAAACACTTAGGCTATAATTTATATACGGATTATTTTTATATTTAGTTTATAATATAACAATAAAGAGGGCAGTCGTGGCGCAGCGGCACGAAGTGTGACTATAAAACCGACGAGTGGTTGTGGGTTCGATCTCCACTCGAGGAGATGAAATATTTACTTAAATTTATATTTCCATATCTTCGCTCTGGTGTCAAGGCTAAGTGCGACGTTGAATTCTGCCACTCAACACGCAATGCCTCCAGAATTCGGCAGAAAATGGGGAACGGAGTGTCTTAACACTAGGTTCCCTCTGCCTACCCTGCTGTGTGCGGGATACAGCGTGAAGCTGAATAAATTTAATCAGGCTAAGTCGCGTGGATACTAAAGTATAAATACATTATCTAATATTAATAATCCGTTACAAAGTTGTTAATTCCATCAGAGTTGCATTTCACCGCATACACTGGGCCTACTCGCCACAGAATTAAATAACTCTGTTACCGCTTTACTTTCTAAGTTCATTAACGTAAACGGATTCACTTTGGCCGCTCGCGGCCACCGTCTAATGTTTGGAACTATTTAAAATTTTATAGTTTGAAGTGCTTTTGCCTGTACGTATCAGGTTATTTTTGATGTTTCTTGCAAATTTAATTACTAGTACTAGTGATTATTTTAAACATTTTTAAAGTGTTAATCCACACTTGGGAAATACGAATACTTATTTTAGAAAATCTATAAAAATTTGAACGTAGCGGGATTTGAACCCGCGCCTCCTGGAAACCGACCAGGTCGGTCGCTCTAATAACTAGTGATTATTTTTAATACTATTTGTACAAAATTACTTTAAGATTTTTTTAATGATTTTCTGGGATTTGACTGCACTGGATTTATTATATTTTTTTAAGAAAGATAAATAAAAATATTTGAAATGTAAATCATCCTTGAAATAAGAAAGAAAGTTCAGAATGGTACCTCAGCATTTGATTATTTAATTCTTAATGAAAAACTAGCTTTTACCTGCAGCTTCACTCTCATATTAAAATTAAACTCCTCGTCATTATAATATTAGATAGATACATAGAAATAAAACACTAAAAGCATTATTTACACTAAATAATAGAGAACCGTACTGAATGTAATATAAGACTTGAAAATCAAAAAGTCAGTCGCTGTCAACATAACAATGATGAAAGGCGAAATCAACACCGTTGAAAACTCATCACTTTTAATTAACGTGAACGATATTGTTCCCGGTTTAATTATGTATAAACCTATTTACTATGAGCATTGTGTTTTACTTCATCGAGTGAAGTATTAACGCGTGATGAATAGTTCACTTGAACCGAAGTTTTTTGGGATATTGTGGACGGACTGCTTTAAAATTAGTTTATTAGGTAGGCATAATCTATGTCCAAAGAAATCTTTTGTTTATCAGTCATATACATCAGATTATGAAAAAAAACTGTTTTGTTTTCAACTTTCATTAATTACTTGTATATTATTAAAAAAAAACAAAAAATCCGACTGCATATACTAAAAGAATAAAATATTTAGCACTCGTGCCATCAAGACAAATCCAAAGACATATAATTTTTCAAAATCGGTTCATTCGTATAATAGATACAATACTCAAATATGACTGTAATTAAGTTTTAACTTTCATCCACAAAACAGGCTAAGAAAGGAAAGTTAAGACACTCTGTTTCCTATTTATAAAAAATATAATTCCATTTTAATTCAATAACAAAACAAAATAATTCATTTAATTATTAACGAAGCACCTGATTGGGAGCGGCTGACAATTTTTTAAAGTGACTTCGACGCGTGTCACGTGTAATGAATACTGCGGTTTAATTATAATGACGGGTTTTGGTCGAATTTTCACTGTGTAAAGTGGGTGTTATATTATTGTATAGCAACTATAGCTTTTGCCTGCGGCTTGGCCTGCATGGTTTGATGAAAATGACTAGGAGTTGAGTTGAGTAGAGGTCAGTCGTGGTGTAGGGGCGCAAACGTGTGCCTGTATACGTGACATGTTGTAGGTTCGATTCCCGCTCAAGGAAATTAAATATTTAACATTTTATTTTCTTTGCTGTCGTGTCGAGGTAAAGCGCGGCTTTGAGTTCCGTCCCTCAACACGAAATGCCTCAAGAATTGGGCGGAAAATAGGAACGGAGTGTCTTAATACTATATACTATGTGCGGGATACATACAGACAAAAATACTGAGTTGTGAATGACATATTATAATATTAATAACTAATAATATTTCTCAGTAGAGGGACTAACCAATATAAAATAGGTTTAAAATTCAATCCAGCAGTTTCTGAGATGAAGCGTGTTCAACCAAAAAAAAACTTCAGCTCCTTTCTCTTCTTTTCATTTAAATTACAAAAATATGGCAAAATTACTGTACATTTCCAAATTAAATTTTTCGTCTATTTATAAATTTGACTATTTGAGTAACTTTCCGTCTTTTTATGTATTTTTTAATCTTAAAGATTTTAAATAATAGCATTAAAACAAAGCGTGGTTAAGTTCCGCTACCCAAAACGTATGTCTTGAATTTATGCTAAAAAGGCAGCAACGAGTCTTAAAACTATGATATTTCCGCCTACTTTGCTGCATTCGGGATATAGCGTGAAGCTGAAAACCAATTGTTATCCTCTAATAAACTCTATGTTTCTCTCTCTCTCTCTACAGTAAAATAAAAAATACAATACAACAGCATTTTTCCCTTGAAACCAAGCCTTTAGGCAGTAAGCTGTGATTGAAAGCTGTCAATTTTTCAAAGCCACCACTCGTCGCGCTCGCCGCGGTGTAATAAACACTGCTGCGGTTTAATTATAATCTGTACTGTGATGTGTTACAAAATATTTTGGGATACATTTTTGTTTGGTGAAATGGTTAATGAATGATATGTGAAACGGATAGTAGGTTCGATTTTTGTTTGTGGTAATGATGATACTTTGAAAGTTTGACCAGTTTTCATTCATTTGTTTTGGAAAAATGTATTTTTATGATGTTTGTCACTTACAAAAATGTAAAGAACAAAATATTATTTACTTTTAGTAATTTAGTCTGCATAAGTAGGATACAAATTATACAATTTTCAGTCATTTCTTCATATTTCTTCCGAATGCAAGAAAACGTATATTGAATAGTCACACTTGACTCCGCGGTTTCTCTCACTAAAACGGAGAAATAAAACAATTTTAATATAATTATTTTCCCAAGCAGCACCGAACCTATAACCATCGCGTTTACAACCAAATGCCCCACTATACTACGAACGTCTATAACCTATATAAAAACATATCTCACAGCAATAAATCTCCAAAAATATAGTTCTGAAAATGACAAATGCATCCGCGACCCTACCCTTTCGCGTTACACGAACTACGAAATAGAAAACTAAAGCAAATAGACTTACTGGAATACGTCCGCGTCAGGTTTTAGACAAATAAGGAATTTCCGTTCGTTGCGAGACTCCAGGAAAAAATGGAGGGTACCTACGATGAGAGTACGAATTTTCTGTGTTTATATTTTATTTTATTTATTTTAATTTTAAGGGATATTGATAGTAAGGTGACTGTTAACTTATAAAACTCAAAAGAATGTTAAATAAACAATATATAGTTAGTAGAATAGTTGTTGTGTTTTACATGTTTTGAAGATATTAGTGTAAATTATATTTTAATTTAGATTTAAATAAAGTTTATATATGTCAATATAATCGACGACGTCGAGCAACGTCGTTTTTGGTTCATGTTAGTATATTAGTCGTGATCTCGGTAGCTAAACTGAAATTTGAGTAGGTAAATCTAAATCTAATCTATATGCTACTAACATTTTCACTCGGCTTTGCCCGTAACAAAGAACAAACATCCATAAGACACTCTTATACAATAATTATAGTAGATATCCAAACGAGATGTACTCGTATACCTGAGTTTCCATTATTAAGTTAGACGGCAGCCGGACAAGACGGTACTCCAGACGCTATAGCATATAGTATGGTATTTCCACTTACTCCGTAACCTGTAAAAGACCGGCGTACCTTCGAAACGACAAATACAAGTTTCACTGCAGATAGATAGAAAAAAAATATTGTATGGCCCAGTTGAAAAATCAATCAACTTAAATTTTTTTTTTTTTAAATAAATACAAATCAGCTTCTCGCTGTATCCCGTATACAGCAGGGAAGGCCTCTACCTACCCTGCTATATGCGGTGTTAAGACACTCCGTTCGCCACTTTCTGCCAAGTTTCTGGAGGCATTGTGTGTTGAGTGGCAGAACTCAACGCCGCGCTTTGCCTCGACACCAGAGCGAAGAAATGGAAATATAAATTTAGTAAATATTTCATCTCTTCGAGTGGGGTTCGAACCCACAACCACTTTACGACCTTGCGCCACGACTGGCCTCAATTGATTGATTTTTTTTAATATTTGTTGTGTTAGGGTTTGAGTGCTTGTTATAAATTAGGATAGTTTTTATACAATTATCTATAACGGTGAGG
Organism: Heliconius erato x Heliconius himera; assembly: GCA_013421005.1. Lineage (NCBI taxonomy): Eukaryota > Metazoa > Arthropoda > Insecta > Lepidoptera > Nymphalidae > Heliconius > Heliconius erato x Heliconius himera. The sequence goes on from JAATLQ010012441.1 coordinate 68,970, forward strand.
TCGCCGTGGCGCAGCGCCATACGTGTGACTGTGATGTGTAGTGTCTTAACACTGGGTACCCAGATGCCCTCTGCCTCTCTATCCTGCTTTGTGCGGGATACAGCGTGAAGCTGAAAATATACTGATTTTATTAAGTCGCAATCCAACAGCGTTGGACTGTAATCGAGATTGCTGTAGTTTCGGTCTCCACTCGTATGAATGATTAAATTATATTTATTATAAATAAAATTAAAATTAATTTGTCCGACAGTTCCGCCCCTTGAAATTTAATATCCTGAAAATTACTAAGAAGAGAAGAGAACGGTGCTCACAGTGTCGCTATACTTTAGTTTTGGTTATATTATCATAACAAGAATTCATATTAGTTATATATCCATCTATAAAATTCGCTTTCGGTCAGGAGCTCTAGGGCGAAGCTCCCCAACAGAATTTAATTAAAGGCTTAATTTCCATACAAATCCTTATTAAAATACGGCAATTGTTTATAATCTAAGAATTTCTGTAGATTTGTTTTCGCTGTAACGCTATACTTCCTTCCGAAGCGAGTATAAACAGAGCTGAATTAAATAAGCTCAAAACAAAAATAAATCAAGAAATTTATATTACGATATGAATATTAATTTATGTATGTATTATACTACGTATAAACTCAGTTATATCGTAATTTAGCCAAGCCAAATGGCACATACTCTATTCTCTTTTTTTCTGCATGTTGAATTGTGGACTTGAACGCCGCCTCATGTCTACTAAAACGAGGGAAATAAATACAATTCGTTTTCTTTACTTTAAGATGAAACTCACAACTACCGCGTTTGGATAGTTAACTTACTACATAGATTTAGATAGTTAAGCTGAGTTTTACGACAACACACGGAATATAATATATATACGTAAACTGGACACAATATAAGTTTCTAGGTTCTCCATGTATGTGTTATAAATAATAGATTTTTTAGCTTCACTCTGAATGTGCGATACATAGCTGGGTAAGTGAAGGAAACGGAAAGTGGGGAACTAGTGTTAAGAAACTCTGGTTTCAGTAAGACCCTTTCTTCACCACATTTCCGCCGAATTCTTTGGATGTTGTGTATTGCGTGACAAAGCTGAACGCCGGGTTCGTCAATAATAGTTAAGTCGTCAATATTAGAAAATGTAAATTTTAAATATTTCATTTCCCCGAATGGGAATCGAACCCACAACCGTAAAAAGCCGCACTTGCACTCCGGCGACGGTCTCAAAATTATAGATGCATCACTATATTTCGTAGCATCTATAGAAATATTTTTACGGTATGCAGAAAGAACCTACTAAAATAACAATAAATATTTTCTATAGTATCTTACACATTTCTATTATAAATTCCATATTAAACATCAAGAATCAGAATAATTTAGGACCATCGCGTATAAAATTTCGAAATCACTAGGTTATACAGTATAATGTGTAATAATATCAACGTATAAGTTTCTCGGTGCTGTACAAGTTGCCAAAGAATAACTGACGCTTTCTCGAGAGCGAGTAGCGAAGGGAATTTGATAATAATCTACGAACTTGGTTGGAAGTTCCACTATTTACCTTCACACAACTCTTAGTCTTTCGCATCTAAATTCTGATTTCTGTTAAGATGATAAAATTTAGCTTTAATATATAAACATTTTAGATAAATAATTGTAATTGCTAAAAAAATATAAGTCAATTTTGATATTATGTCTGTGGGTTCACTATAGTTGTAATGTCAAATGGAGAATCTTCACTTTAATAAGATAAAGTGTGGCGTTGGGTTCCACCACTTAATATGCAGTATCTCGAAATTAAGTAGAAGAGAAAGTAGAGAACGAAGTGATTAGGAACACTGGTTTCTATATTACTATTATTTAGCTTCATATTGTATTGTGCTCATAACAGGTTAGGCAAAGGGAACCTGGGAACCTAGTATTGAGAGACGCCGTTTCCTTTAAGATACTTCCGTTCTATTCTTGCCGCAAAATTCTGCTAATTTTGAGCTTTGAGTTGTTGAGTGGGGGAACACAACTCCGCGCTTTGCCCCCGATACCAGAGCTAGAAAAAATTTAATTCCCTCGAATGGGAATTGAGCCTACAACCCATCAAATTCACACGCTTCTACCATTGCGGTAGGACTGACCTCAATTTACTTATAATTAGCTTAAACACAAATAGATAAATAATCACATAATGTAATATACAAGGGGGAACGCTCTCTCATCACGAAGCACCTGCTACACTTAGAGGCAATTACAGTAAGAATGCTTCACTAGTTGTGATACACAGCGCTGTTTAGTGTGGCTAAGATATTTTATTCAAAATGCATTTTCGTTTTAGATGAAAAAATATAGATTGGTAAAGTAGTAGTAGTACTAAAGAGAAGTAAAATAAATAACTCCATGTTTTTTTAAGTATTATAAAATATTAAAAGTGTTCAGGAGTATTATTATACTTATTAAGATTTATATAGCATTCTTGCCAATAGGAATGCAATATAAATTAAAAAAATATATCGATTTTTATATAAATCTAAAACCGAATTATGTAGACAAATAATGTAGAGCAAGCTGTATATAAATAAAAAAAATCGAAACAACCTAAAAACCAAGACCTACAACAACAAATCTGAATAAACCCTAAATCTCAACACCCATATGTATCCCACATAATCCGGAACGCGTAAATCATCACAACTTAAAACATACAAATAATAACTTTGATACAGCACTCCTCTCCAAGTTAGGGTAATTTGCATATATTATCATCTCAGGTGTTTCTTTTCGTTCCACAACCAACGTTAACCTCATGATTTCTGGATAAGTCAGATATGACTTTTTTAAATTATGTTTGGCATTTTTTGATATTTTTTCGGGATATTGCAAAGAAAATCTGGAGATTAGCCTCAGTTTTCTCTCGCTTTTACCCTGTAAGGATTAGCTAAGCAGGTGATTTAACAATAATTGATAATTTAGCACACCCAGCACAAAAATCTCTACAAAACTGAATAAAAAATTAAAAAACTAAAAAGTAAATGAACAACTAGAAAGGAGCTGGTAATCTTTAAACGGCTGAACATATTGTCTTGTATCAACACTCACAATTAAGATACCTTTCAAACAAAAACTTAAACAACCGGTTGGTCCTTCTCTGATTATGTCGGGGGCTTTTTTTCGCATAATCATCATTTCTAAGCCCGTATATCTTCGACTTAATTACGAAGAGAGTCAAACAAAATATTACTAATTTTGCAATAATGAGCTGATGGATCCGTTTCGTTAATCAGAAAAAGATATAAAAGATATTTTTATTTAATTACACTCCTACCAAAAAAAGTAGTTTAAATTTCTTTACTACCATAGAGTTACATATACATTAAGCATTTTCTCTCTCAATATTTCAACCAACAACCATGCGTTTATACTATGAACATCACGATAACCGAAGTTATCCTTAACAACAATAAAATCTAATATAAAACGTAACTGTTCGTCACTAATTCCTTAAAAACCCAACAGTTTCTTTGCATTTATTTAAAAACCTACATTTTAAAGGGCGCCTAATTAATTGATCTGACGATTCGCGGAAATTGCGATCTTCCCTGCCGTATTGCTTCAATTTGGAATTGTTAGCGGAGACGGAATGCAATTTATGTAAAATAATTGTTGGTACGTCTGTTAGGTAATTAGGTAGGAACTGCTAAGCCTGGAGTCGGGAGTTCGATTCTGATTGGTGACAAATGTTTTTGCGATGTGTGTTAGGTATTTTATGTACGAGTATGTCAGTTTCAAGTGATTTTGTTATAAATAAAGGAATTGCAAGTAATAGCTACATATAATAAGATACTGCAGTTACTTTTTCTTGAAAAATTGATAATGTGGTTTTCACAAATATATTTAAGGAATAAAGATTAAAAAAACTGCCCTTTTAATAGAATCTTACTATATTTTATATATACAATAAAGAATATGTAGTAAAAATGTGTGTAATATTTAAAATATTTTGTCGTTGTAATATTTAAAAAAATTATAAGAAATTGTATTATATTTTAGAAACATTGAGTGAGGAATTTATATTATTTTATCCGACTAAGAATCAAATCAACTACCTCGCGCACTTATAGATAGTTGAATACCTCAATAATTTTCTTATATTACCTTTAAAATTTCAATATAACAATAATATATAGATTATAGATTTCTCTTTTATATACAAAAATATGTCATCAACTTACCAGCAATTTATGGCAAGTCGGGCGAAACTTCGGTCCATGTTTCTACCTCATTCTAACTTGTAATTTGTTGTGAAACGCAATTATACAGGGCGCTCCGGGCTAATAGCGCACCAGCGGTATTCCAAGCCGATGAGACATTACTTTAAGACGAACTCGAGAATGAAAATGTACCTGAATTCTATATTCCTTGTTTATTACTACTATTTCTATATATATGGTCATCGTGAATTGTATATTGAAGAATGGTTAGATAATTTTTTTTTAGGTTCACACTACATCCCGCACATAGTAGGAAAGGCAGGGAATCTGAGAACGTAATGTTAAGACAATTAGTTCCCACTACCTTTTCCACTTTGCGTGTTGAGTGGCGGAACTCAACGACGCGCTTTGCCTCATTGCCAGAGCTAAGAAATGAAAATGAGCGAATCGACCTTGTGCCCCTGCGACACGACTGTGCATTGATTCTGTTATTCGTTACGTGCAATTCGTGGCTAGAGGCCACTCTCGGCACAGTGGCACAAGCAAGGGAGTGTAAGCGCGACAGGCTGTGGATCATTTCCTCGTCTTAGTAACTCGCAATGCCTTTAAAATTCGGTGGAAAGTGGGTAACGAAAGTGTCCAATGGGAACAAGTGTTTTAATACTAGGTTCCCAAGTTCTCTCCGCATACCCTGTTTTTATTATAAATAAAAACTTGCGAATCTTAGCGCTCTATGATTACCTTCATTTCATCTTAAAATTTCATATTAAAATGAGTAGTCTCTGAAATTTCATAACGTAGGAATAATAAGAAGTTAACACGTCATTTTCAGGTAACAAAATTAAATTTTGACGTAGCAGCTTAAAGCTTACCACGTGTAGACTGAAATATACATATGTGTATGTGTTGATATTATATGGTTATTTTGTTTAGTTTCACACTGTCTCCCTCACACAACAGGGTAGACAGAGGGAACCTGAGAACCTAGTGTTAAGACATTCCATTCTCATTAAGATAGTTTCGTTCCCCAACTTTAGAATTCTTGAGACATTGGGTGACGAAATTAAAATATAAAAATTTTCATTCCCCTAAGTGAGAATCGAATCCAGATTATAATTAATTATTTGTCAGCACTAACAACGTGCATTTTCTAAAAATTTGTCTTTAAAATACATTTTCTTATCGTAAAATCGGCAAAGAAAATTCAGTGTAAATATTCTAATCCGTATTTTGCCTATTTTAAACATTTTATTATAAAGTTGAGTGCCGATTTTCAATTTCTATTTGATTTTAAATCATCACTTGATGAAAACAACCCTTTTCTCAGCATTATTCTATAGAACAGAGACGTAAAAACACGTGATATGTTACAAAAGCCATTGTTCTATGCTTTTAAAGGTGTCTCGTTACTATTCAATGAGGTATTATGTATTCGAAGTATTAATCAGATATTTATTAAGGGAATATATCAAAGGAGGTAATTCGATATTGTATGTTACACCTGTATAGGAATTTTGTATTGTTATATTGTTTGTGTGTGTTTGAGTGTTTGTTTGTACGTACCTCTGATTGTTGTTATTGTTGGAGATTTTTGTTTTATTTTAGCTTCACGCTGTATCCTGAACACAGCAAGGTAGTCAGAGGGAACCTAGTGTTAAGACACTCCGTTCCCCACTTTCTGCCGAATTGTGGAGGCATTGCGTGTTGAGTGGCAGAACTCAATGCCGCGCTTTATCTCGACACCAGAGCGAAGAAATGGAAATATAAATTTAACTCAATATTTCATCTCCTCGAGTGAGGATCGAACCCAAAACCAATCGATTTTACAGTCACACTTCGTGCCGCTGCGCCACGACTGGCCTCTATCGAATAATTAGATATATCCAAAGAACAGATACTATACGTTTTTTCTCTTTATCCGTACGTATTACATTGTAAGTAGAAAGTTAGTGTTAAGATATTTTAACTTACCGCCCAATTTTTGAGACATTGCATGTTACGTGGCGTAGTTTATCGCCGTATTTATTGAACTCTGAGTAGGAATCGAACCCACTTCCATCGCGTTTACAGTCAAACACCGTTTCGATATACAACGACAGTATAGTGACAAAATAAATTGCATTCTATATACATTTGTATGTATGTAAGTGTATGTCATTATTTAAAGTGACGTTTTAATAGTGTTATAGCTTCTGGGAATGGGTGTGGTTGAGGGTACACTGCGAGCTGTATTGTAATTGGATGTTTTAATAAATTGATTATTAGCCTAATTGACTGCCTGATGTTCATTTCTTGATATAATTTATGATAATTTTGAAGACATATTTGTTAGTATAAAAAGATTACATTTTGGTGGCCATTTTACCAAACCGGATCTTATTTATATTACATTCTGTAATATGATTTTCAAAAAATAAAAAAAATCATATGTAGCATTGAAGCCGCATCTAGATTGCATTATTTGTATATTGATAATATTAAAGACTTATAATTGAAAACATAAATATTTATCTTTTTTTTATTATTATCTGTTTCCTTTTGTTTCACAATTTTTATTACACTTACAATGCTATTAAGCATAAAATACATATATTACTTTTTCATTAATCATAAAAAATATTTTTAGTACTTATTTAATGATGTTCAATCATTCTTTTTGAGTTTTTTTATATAATAACCTCTTTATAGAGCAAGAAATTTCGAAAACTTGGAGAAATATTTACATTTGAATTGATTTCATTTGGTCAATAGATAAAACGCGGCGTTGAGTTACGCCATTTAACACTTAATGTTCCGAAAATTTGTAGCAAAAGTGTTTTAATACACGATACCGGGCTTTGTAAAGAAAGTTGTGTGGGTGGTAAATTTGAAATTAAAAAAAAAAGTACTTATATGAAAATATCATTCATGAATTTCACAATTTTCAAAGAAAACAAGCTTCCCATACAATTTCTTAAGGCAATTACAATTTCTGAACCGTCATCTCAGTCTCGCCGCAACAGTAGATTGGACTACCGCTGTCATCGCCATCCAAACCGCACGCTGTAGACCACGCAACCTCAAACTACTTTATGTTAATACCCTAAAAATTAGATTTGAGGCTTTATGTTTGATTTAGAGGTCGTTGGAGGCAGATTTTAATGAAAGATATAGGTTTAAAAATACTTGACTTATTATAAAAAGAATTGGCTAAAAGGAAGGAAGAATACATAAAAAATTTAAATTTTATTTAGCTATACGTTGAATCTCCCTTCCATATAGCAGGGCAAAAGGAACCTAGTGTTAAGACACTTCGTTTATCATCTTCCATCTAATTTTCGAGACATTACGTGTAAAGAAGCGGAATTCAACGCCGCACTATTATTTTATTACTAGAGCGAAGAAAAGAAGATAATGAATTGCCCAAATGGGGAAAATGAATTATTTTTATTTCCTCACTGTTGATGCCGCCACTTAACACGCAATATTTCGAAAATAGCGTCCAAAGTATGGAATGGAGTGTTGTAGCACCAGGTGTCCGTTATCTATCATATGAGAATATATGCGGAATTTAGCATAAACCTATAAAAAATGCATTCTAATTCATCTTACACAGATTCAGATATTGCGATTAAAGCAATAAATCTCGAGGCTTGCTAAGTCGGACGTTATTAAAAATCCGTTCCGCTGACCTAGCCGATGCCTATCAATATCCCACCTTCTGTTCCGTCATATTTTGTAGTTGGCGTGCAAAATATAAGCTTTATTTTTTGGTATAGCTTCACGCTGTATCCCGCAAACAAACAGGGAGAGAACCTGGAAACCTAGTGTTTAGACACTCCATTTATCATTTTTTTTACCCTTTCGTTCCCCACTTACCAATGTGTATTGTGCAGCTTATTATTAAGAGCAAAAAAAAAAATTGGGTTGAATAAATAATTTAAATTATTATGATTTTAAGATATTATTTAACTTTTTTATTGAGTCAAATAGTGTCTTAAAACTTTACTAAGCATAACTCGGCGTTAGGTTCCGCAACTTGAAATATAATGTATTAAAATGATGAGCAGTGTAGAATATAGCGCCTTGACGCTAGAATTTCCCTGCCTGCTCTGCTATAAGTGGACGATATGTACATATATCTAAAAGAAATAAATTATAAAATATAATAAAAATTCTTATGAAGAAAAGTGTGAAATAATACTAAAAAAAAATAAAAAAATATATATAATAAAAATAGTTTTAACTATAAAACTTTAAACACGACGGTTGAGTGTGTAATCCTCACTTATGGTCTATGACCATATTACATTGTCTTAATACTATATTTCCTCAAGTGATCCTGATCTGTGCGGGATAGAGCGTGAAGCCAACAAAAATATCAACATATCGCTATCACTTATAACTTAATGTTTCACACACACGACACGTCCTGCTACGATACATCAGCGAACTATCGGCACGGTCTCGTATTTGCATGTAAATTGAATAACTGAGCTTTGGCCGTTATAAGCGCCTATACTAAGATACCTTTATAATTCTAAATTTAGTTTTAATTATTAATAATGTATTTAAATAATATAGCATATAAGTTATACATTTTTTATTTTGAACCGAAACTGTAAATTATATAGGGACATACAATAATGCAAATGAGGCTTTCGTAGTGTAGCGGGACTTCGTATGACTGTCCGCGGTTGTGGATTCGAATTCAACTCTGGAAAATGATAATATAAATATTTTCATTTTCTGGTAGCAGCATGGTGGTCCAATCCTCACACTCAACTCAAGAATATTATTAATAAAAAGAATTAAAAATATACATTTCGCACATAAAACACTGTTAACTACAATAAATGATATCTACAAAACTATTGAAAATTAACAAAGTCTATAATTTATTATATACAATACAACAATATATAGTGCTAAGTAAGTCAAACGTTAAATTTCTTGTTATATTATAAGTAAATTATACAAAATCTTGACATAAATGTTTTATCTGCAAAGTTTCACCTAAATCCATCCAGCAGTTTCTGCGTGAAAGTGGAACAAACATTCTTAAGAACTTTCAGATTTTAGATAATATTATTAGGACTTCAAAAGATATTCTACTTATAAAGCAAATTTTATATATAAATATATATATGTATATAGAACATGGGTCTTATAACACATAGTAGCGTTAAGAGCATTAAACGTAACCTCCCTAAATAATATACGAGTACAACATTAAAACAGTTTACCCTTCCCATGAAAAGCGAGTCCTCAGAGGCTCTAAGCTTATTTTTGCCTCACAATCTATAGAAATTGTAAGAAGATTACGGATACCGTACCTTTATATATGAAAGAAATAAATTTTATTTTGTATATTCTTATAAAATAGAAATAAAATATCTGTGTGCATAACAAGCGAAATAAAAATATTTTTTATTCTTCGCCGAATTATTGGGGCATAGTGCTTAGTAGCGGAACTCAACGCCGCGCTTTGCCTGGTTACTAAAGCGACGAACTGAAAATATTAAGTATGTATTTCATTCCCTCGAGTTTCAATCGAACCCACAACCTGTCACGTACAGTTGCACGCTTGTGCCCCTATACCATGACAGTAAAAATATGTATGTTTATTTTTAATGTTTAATTGTATAATATAGAACAAATTAAACTAATATGTTATTTTTATTTTGTTTCAGGTAAGCACATTATAAAACAACCAATGATCTTATTATTAGTGAATTACGTAGTGAAGCTGTGGTCCCCATCCGCAATCTGTGGGACGATTAAAATAACTGCTATTTCCCCCATTCCCCCCTAAAACAAGTAAGACCCAAAATTATAAAATAATATTCAATTAATTAATAAAATTATACACATCTCATTTCCTAACTGTCACTTCGTCAGGTCCTTAAGGCAATTTTCAGACAATATTAATAAGACAGTAGAGTGTAAAAGCAACGAAACGCCAAACGTTACCAACAAATCCCGTATAGTCTTAACGACTGTAAATCCTACCCTTTAATTTAATGAGCCTCTAAAACTCAGGCTCACTTAAGAACA
>JAATLQ010012441.1:79228-115811 GCA_013421005.1 Heliconius erato x Heliconius himera
AAGTAAGACCCAAAATTATAAAATAATATTCAATTAATTAATAAAATTATACACATCTCATTTCCTAACTGTCACTTCGTCAGGTCCTTAAGGCAATTTTCAGACAATATTAATAAGACAGTAGAGTGTAAAAGCAACGAAACGCCAAACGTTACCAACAAATCCCGTATAGTCTTAACGACTGTAAATCCTACCCTTTAATTTAATGAGCCTCTAAAACTCAGGCTCACTTAAGAACAAAAGATGGTACTGCCTTTCCCCATCTTCATTCGTAGGACACTCTTGTACACAATGCTGAAGCGATTTCTTACGTTAAATTAGTGGAAATTTAGCGTATATTGTTTATTTTTTTTTTCTTATTTAATTGATATTAGTATAGGCGGAGGGAACCTGTGTTAAGACGCTCCGTTCCCCACTTTTTGACGATTTCTGGATTCATTGCGTGCTGAGTGACAGAACTCAACGCCGCGCTGTGCCTCGACACCAGAGCGAAAAAATGAAAATATCGCACAACCAGTCGATTTTACAGTCACATTTTGTGCCTCTGCGCCACGTCCGGTCTCAAATTGATATTACTAAAATTATTAAATTTGAATACATTTCAAATATGTTGAGAACATTAGGTTTTCCTCTGTCTACCCTATGTACAGGATACAGCGAGAAGCTACAAAAATAATGACATGCATTTTATAAGAACTTATAAAATTCAAGTGCATTTTAAGAGTACTCAAGAAATATATTTAACTAGTGGGCGCGCGCGGCTTCGCCCGCTTATTTGGACACTTAGAGGTGAATTAAAAAAAAAACCACGAATCACGTATTCAATAAAATATTTTTAACAGTCTGAATTAAATTTTTTATAAAAATCGGTGGCGATTTAAAGATTTTTCCATACAAACTTTCAACCCCTTATTTGCACTCTTAGGGGGTGAATTCTAAAAATCGATGAAATACGTGTGCCGATTTTTTTTTCCATACAAACTTTCAACACCAATTTCATTTATTTCTAAATAATACAAAAAAAACACGAAATAATATATTATTATTTTCATTTTCTGTACTTTAAAACGGTGGTGTCGCTCAAGCACAAGCGTGCAGCTGTAAACGCACCCGTTGTGGGTTCGATTCCCACTAAAGAGATCGATTCCACTACTCAAGACGCAATGCTTCCAGAATCCGGCGGAAAGTGTAGAACAGAAGTGGCTTAACACTAGGTTCCCAAGTTCCCTTTGCCTATCCTACCATGTGCGGGATACAGCGTGAAGATAAAAAAACCTCTCTACTTAAGAATCAAAGTAACAATATAGGTATAAAAAAAATATTTGAAATAAACATCTAAGTAGTCATTCTAAATTGACCGACACAACCATATCCTATAATATTTCATACTGCATTTTATTTTACGACCCGTACTGATGTCTTCATTTCCTTTTCGCAAGAATAATTTGCTATTTGTCGGGAAAATTTCACAATATATTTGAACATTTTGCGATATCTATTTATTATTTTATTTATTTATTAGTCATTGTTCACAACTTTCTTTAAGTAGGCTTTTTCTCTTGTTTTTTCTCGTTCCCATAGGAATGGCGAGAAGTACTCTCTAAGTTGAATTATTTTTTTTGAGAAGGGAACCTGGGAATCTAGTATTATGTTGAGTCCCATTAAGACACTTCCTTTCTTCACTTTCCTTCCCTCCTCTGGTAACAAGACAAAACGCGGCGTTGAATTTCATCACATAACATGTAATATTTAAAAAATTGCGTGGTAAGTGGTTCCCCTATCGTACTCGCGTATGAGGTGGAGCTAGAGAATAAGATGGCTAAATCATGATATGCCCGCTTTAAGATTAATGAAAGTACGTAAAAAAAAAAGAAAATATTTTTATAATAATATATTTAAAATGCTCCATGTATAAAATTCGTCAAAGTACTCGAGTGAAATAATCTAATAATAAGCTAGATCAAAATTATCTACTAGCTTCCTTTCATATTGCCTTGCCAATAATACATTAAAAGAGAAAAAAGAAAAAGGGAATAGAAAAGAAAAAATATGAAAACTTCAATAAAAATATTAAACTGAAAGAAACTAAAAAGCGATAAATATTAATTAATATTTAAAATATTCAACCACAACCAAGTTGCTATAATCTAAATGACTACATTGTTAAGATAAAATAAAATATAACTAAAAAAAAATAATTATTAAAATCGGTAAAAAGTTATAGATGTTTAAACGTTGAAAAAATAAGTTTATACTTCGTATTAAGTAACATCCTGCAACTTTTTCGTCGGTTACAAAATATTTACAATAAAAAACACATATCTACATAATTTTATTTGCCAAATAGTAAGCTGTAGAAATGCTGAAAAATAATGTAAACAAATTTGTCAAAAGTACTACCGTAGAATTACAATACATTGTCGTTGAGGCCAGTCGTGGCGCAGCGGCACGAAGTGTGACTGTAAAACCGACTGGTTGTGGGTTCGATCAACACTCGAGGACATGAAATATTTACTTAAATTTATATTTCTATTTCTTCGCTCTGGTATCAAGGCTAAGCGCGGCGTTGAGTTCTGCCACTCAACACACAATGCCTCTAGAATTCGCAGAAAGTGGGGAACGGACTGTCTTAACACTACGTTCCCTCTGCCTGCCCTGCTGTGTGCGGGATACAGCGTGAAGCTGATTTTTCTTTTATTACAATACATTGTTGTGATTATTTTTATAATCTGTACCATTTTTTAAGTTTTTATATTTTTAAGTTTTTATATAATCTGTTCCATTTTTTGTTTTTTAAACCAAAAGCTGCGCTTTTTGTTCTTTCTAGAGCGAGGATGAAAATACGCCTAATATAATAATTGAACCCACAACTGTCCCTTTTACAGTTAGTTACTTTAAATGTAATCGAAACGTTAAATAATATAACATGAACTATATCGTATAATACATAACTATATTGTATAATACATACGTACGCACAATATGTACCAGTTCTATTTCCGCTTAAAAAAGCGAGAGAGAGAAAGAGAGAGTTTATTTAACCTTGTAAAATAAAGTAATGAAATAAACATAATATTTTTTAATGGCTAGTAAAACAAAACAAAATAAGTTAACATTTCATATGTCTATAATATATAATTTCAGTTTATTTTGTACCAAACAAAGACTATGGAGCTATAGCTTACACCATTGACCCGAATTACCCGTATTGATGTAAAAGTAATTTACGTTTATGGGATTGTAAATTCCTGAACACGACAAAACACTTACTGAATAACTTTTTAGTAATAGTTTTTGATGTATTATAGGGCATGAGGTGTGTTCACTTTGAGGCTACATTGTTAACTATTTTTAAATCTATGTATAATGTTATCGTGAAGACTGGTAAACGGAAGTGGTTTAATAGAAACGGAATGTTAAGACACTCCGAGGATCTGGATTCTGGGACAGATTTCCACGTTCCTTTTTCCTACGCGACTACGTGCAGGATACAGCGTGAAGCTAAAAAATTGATATCAATCTTTTAAATGCTTATTTATAACGCCTTATGTATATGGAGAAGATCAAATATAACTTATAATTGATTCAAATAAATTCGCAAGTCTTTTTGATCTCTTATCTTTTCTATTGGTAGATTAATCAGCTCTGCACTTTCACCTTTCTTAGACACTTACGCCCAATATTAATAACCTATCTCCAACGTCAATCTTAGATGTGATGTTTCATATATCTATCCAATCTAGAGATTGGATAGATGTATGAAACAATCTAAGATTGACGTTGGAGATAGGTTATTAATACTGGGCGTTAGCAGTAGTTGTGTTAAATAAAATATTTGAAATATAATAATATGAAGTTTTAACCGATGCTGCCTAATAGAGTAAAAAAAAACTTTATTTACGTTTTGTCGTTATAGAGACATTGTTTACTAGTTGAATGAACGAACAGTCATTATAAATCGTCAAAATATTTAATACAAAAACCTAATAAGAACAAAATCAATCTGTATTTATAATTATACAATATTATGAGATTCTAATTGAAGACTACCTAACTAAAACTCTGTCAATATAATAAATGTTATGAAACTATGATATAAGGCTTTCCATATTTTTACTTATATTATAAAGCTGACGAGTTTGTTTGTTTGAACTCCCTAATCTCTTACACAGTATATTCTATAAATCTAGAAACACTTCGTATTGTAACTATTAATTAATTCCAATTAATCACGCGGGCGAAGCCGCAGGCAAAACCTTATTCCATCATAAAAGACATGTCCAATATAGGTTTTAAATCAAAAAACCCATTAGCAAGTAAATTGGCCGTCCACATCAGTTGCCCGCCTTACTTAATTTATCCACACACGACACTTCAATGAAATTAACTATGATAAATGGAAAAATTGTCTCTAGGTGTCATCAATCATAAAGTTACTAGTTCTGTTTTAGATAAGATACTTGCGTCTCTATGTAATATAGGTATTTAATATGATATTACAGTAGTTTTAATGGAAAATTTTGACGTTTTTGTCTTGTTTATTGAATTTGGGTTGGATTTGTTATTTCATATTTTTTCATTTTTAGTATTGAAGATTGAGGCTGTTGTTTACAGTTTTAAGGCCGTCGCGTCACACGTCCCGTTGTGATAGAGCGTCTGACAGCAAATTCGACGATTATAGGCAGAGGAGACATGGGAACCTAGTGTTAAGATACTTTGTTCCCATTAAAACACTTCCATACCTCACTTTTAAAACGTATTTTTTTTTAATTTCCTCGAATGGGAATCGCACTCGCAACCATCGCATTTATAGTCGCATAGCAATACCCTGTACCACAATGATTTCTTTTTATTCCATTCTGTTGATACCAAATACAACCCTTTATTTGCCTGGGCGTGTCTGAGGCGCTATATTTACACCCTTTTTTCCCAAACTCCAAATAATTTAACGCGACAGATGATTGATTATAATGAAATGATTGAAGATATCTTTTGTCGTGTAAATATGATGAAGCTTTGTTTTATTTAGAAAAAAAAAAACTGTCGTAGCCCATTCGTGACGCGATTTAGGGTTAAAGTTGACTATTTTATGATTTATGACGTTTTAAAT
Organism: Heliconius erato x Heliconius himera; assembly: GCA_013421005.1. NCBI lineage: Eukaryota > Metazoa > Arthropoda > Insecta > Lepidoptera > Nymphalidae > Heliconius > Heliconius erato x Heliconius himera. The sequence goes on from JAATLQ010012441.1 coordinate 84,339, forward strand.
ATAAATTTATAGTTTATATGGTAGGGAATAGCCTGAGTTTCTTTTTACTTGTGAAAAATGTTTCACTATTGATGAACCGTGAACCATGAACTACCGCTAGTTAACAAAGAACTAAGCATTCTACAACATTTTCTAAATAATTAAATACAATATTCATGTAAACTATTATAAAAATTGTATTTCTTTTGTCAGCTTCACTCTCTATCCAGGATTTAGCAGAGGAAAGGGAACATATACATATACTTAGTTTTTGCCAATTTTTCTAGACATTCTGTGTTTAATAGCGGAACTCAACGAAATAGTTTGTTTTGTTACTGAATAATTACTACGAGTGGGAATCGAACCCACAATCGTCGTGTTTACCGTCAGGCGCTGTGTATATGCTAAACTTTAATCATAGCTCCTTAGTCTATCTTTCTTGGAAAAATAACGTATGTAAATGCGAAATTAATTTAAAATTTCTACAAAGCACATGTATGCGTACTCATGCATTCATAATATAAATGCTACATTTCTATCAGGCTGGTATTGGTGCGGGGGAACAAGCCAGTACACGCCACGGTTGTGAGTTCAATTCCCTCTCGGGGTATGAGGCAAAGTATGGTGATGAGTTACGTCACTCAATACGCAATGCCTCCTGAATTTGGAGGTAAGTGGGAAACGGAAGTATTTTAATGGGAACGGAGTGTTTTAACACTAGGTTGCCAGGTTCACTCTATCTACTGTGATATGTGCGGGATACAGCGTGAAGCTAAAAAAACATATGTTCTATAAACTTACGTACGTACATATTATGCAGTCTCCGTCGTTTTATTTCTATTCGTTGCGAACTTATTTTCGCGGAATGTCCATTCTTTTATGTTAGCGTCGTTGAATTCTCGAGATAGTTTGATAGTGTAGTTTTTCAAATGCATATTATATTGCTTTGGCATATTTATGAACCCTTTTTTTATTGTTTTTAAATCATTGAATAACTTTTTTAATGTGAGATTAATTGTGAGAACGACGATTGTGGGTTCGATTCCCACCCGGTGGAATTATTTATTTTCATTTCCACCATTTGGAACGAGACAACGCGCGGCGTGGATTTTCTTAATGCTTCGAAATGCCAATGCGTCGAGTTTTTTGCGGAGAGTTGAGAACAAAGTGTCTTTTACGCCACATATAAAAATTATAAACAATAAAACGTACCCGCGACGTTCGTAATATATTTTACAACTGAATCGATAGGTAGAGCACAAATATCTCATATTTTAGGCATTCGCGCATGCAATTTCGATTGAGTTTTAAATTACCATAATTTTATGCGAATCGCATCTGTTTGAAATTCTACATAGAAATTTGATTATGCTATAAGTTTAAAATACATATATGTATGTACATAATAACCTTATTACGTTGTTGATTTTATTGTTATAACATTAAATTATTATATTGGATTGGATATTTGAATTAGCTAATTTTGGAATAAAATTGAAAGCAGCGTTCAGTATCATGCGATGTTGAAAAATAACACCAATCTTTTCTAAACTAAATACCACGATATTTGGACATTATTTCGGAAAAGAATATTTTGATGTATAATAAGTATTTTGGCAACTAATATGCTGAATATGAAAAGACAAATTATATTTAAAATTTCATCATCAGGACTTTCACATATAAATATAAATATTTCAATTTTATTACGAAAGCATAACCCATACTAACCCCATACTGACTAATGCTAGCTACAAATTATATTTAGCTTACATATATGAAATCAAATCAAATCAAATCAGCTTCACGCTGTATCCCGCACACAGCAGGGTAGGCAGAGGGAACTTAGTGTTAAGACACTCCGTTCCCCACTTTCTGCCTAACATATATGAAAAATATAACAAAAATATCCAAAACAAAAAAAACAATAAGCAATTGCTTCAATCGGGAATCGACATTCTGTCGACTCCATCAAATTGAATACAATACTAACACAAAATTGGACACTCTGTAATGTCATAAGAATAAATATGAAAATTTAAGACGAAAATACAAACACAGGGAAGCCAGCTAATTATACAGTGCGTTCGCTTCAATAATTTCCCATAGGGATAGTGTTCTATGCACTGTTTTAATCATACACGCAAGACGAGATTGCATCGGAACAAATAATGTTCCAGATTGTACTGGATCGTGTAATTTACTATCAGTTTTTGTTTGTTTTTGCTGTGGCATCGGTGTTTGGGTGTGTGGAATGGATGTTTTGGGTGTTCATTTAAAATTTAAGTGATTTGAATAGTAAAATTTGGATTTTTTTAGAAATAACTTATGGCATAATGCTTTATTTAGCATTTACTGTATTCAGTATATGACAGGTGTTAAGAGGGAATCTAGTAATAAGATACTTCATTCCCCAATTTTCAAAACATTGCGTGTCAAGTGGCGTTCATTCGCCGAGTGAGAATCGAACCCAGTACGCTTAAGTAAGATGCTGCGCCGCTGGGCTACGATAGCTTATGGATTTTTGGAATTAATAATAATATGGAAAATTAGAAAATTTATTTTAGAAATATTGATTTAAATTCAAAAAAATATATGGTTAAACAGAATTCAATATCAATAAATAAGAGTTATTTACCATTATTATATTATTATTATATAATTTCTCAGATTTGGGGTCTAATAAATAATATTTCCAGCAAGTTGAATTCTAACATTCTCCAAGCCAAGACTACTAGGAAACAAATAAGAACCTACACCATCACTTAATCCAACCCGATCCAAATAAACTAAAACAAAATATATTTCATTTCCTGCATTCAAGTAACAAATTTACCAAAATAAAGTTTGCATCGGTTCACTTTCTTATCTCCGCTGAAAATGTAATCCAGTGGATATCTGTACGAAATCTCGTGTTCAAACCAGTACAGCACTGTACTGTACTATACAGTATGTTGCAGCCTCAGACACGTAGCGTAATACTCTCATGAATATTAATGTGTGTCACTTTATTTGCTTATTTATTAGCTTCGGGGCCAATAATAGCTTGTCATACGCTTTTGTTGCTCAAAACTCGTCACTTTTGAGCAACTTTGAGTTATTTTTGTAATGTTTTGTTATGTTTTCTTTTATGTAATACCTGTATCTTAGGAAACTACTATTCATTATTTAAATGTTTTATAGGATTTTAATACTATAAACACATAAATTTAATATAAGTTAAGTGTGTCCTAAACAAGAATAAGTTAAGAAAAAAAGCTTTTTAAATCATTTTAGGAAGCTATTAACCGAATTAGTATAGCTTACTTATGGGATCAAAGAGTGACCGGAAAAATTATCAAATTTAAAATGTTTCATTTAACTCCCTCAAGGCCTTTCAACGACTTTATGCATTTGACATAATAACTTATAACTGTTTCTGTCTTTCTTTATGTATGAAAAAAAATAGTAAACAAAATAAACCACTACAATAACACAAATTAAAAAAAATATATCCAATCTATAATAAACAGTCAACGCCAAAACAAAGACAAGGAAAGCTTAATAAAAAGTATTGTCACTAAAACCTTAAAGTTTAAGTGGCGACCGATGTTTATTTTGAGGTGGAGCCGAGGTTAATACCAGCGATAAGACCGGATGCCTGAACAAATCCAGTGGCAAATTGTTTTCTCACACAAACTTAAGGTAGGCTTTCTACCCTTGCCCCAGCGAATTGGGTAACGAAGATGGATGAATCACCGTATACACCAAAAGTAGTATTACGAGTAATATAATGTCGTTCCTCTACATCGTTGTTTATTTCTGTCTCCGAGAATTTTTAGACGTTTTAAGGCTGAAAAGGGTTCGCCAAATTCGGAGTGCTCTTTTATTATTTCGTTAGTTTGCGCTGGATGTTGCACATATTGTAATGACATTGGCGTGGCTGTCGTATCCTACTTAAGTCTGTACACGAAAATCGGGTGCAATATCATAAATTTCAGAAACATTACCAAAGTGAGATTTTTGGAAAGTATAAGAATTAAATCTTGGTGAGTTTTGCCAAAATAACGTATTAGCTTACAAAGTCACGCCCACAAGGAATAAAGGGGCACAAATCTAAACAGGAGTGACTTAACAAACACTAACTGCTATGCTCCAGCCAGTAAAGAAGTCTCGCCAGGTTCGGAGCCAAACCAACGACGAAAGTTTATTCGCAAATTGACTTCACGTATACGCTTAAGGTGCAGTTTCTTTCATCCGGCTCAGCTTTTAATACAATTATAAGTGATGAGTGGCAGCGATTTAAGCAAAGTTGTTACTGATCAAAATAAACGTGATGGTTGTGTGTTCAAATACAATAATATTTAAGTCCTTTCCTCTAATGATAATAATTTTACTAGTGCTTTTACTACTCAGCATGTAATTTCCCCAAAATAAGAGGAAACGAAAAAATAAAGTATGTTAACACTAGATTCTATAGCTATATTTTCCTAACATACTATATTGAGAAATGCGTGAAGCTATGTTTTTTTAAAATTATTTATCTTATATAAGGAAATAAGCAAAGAATTCTTCGCTTCAGCTTACAACACGTGTACTCGCATTAAGTTGTATTAAGAAATGTGAAAACTAAGCAGAATGGCATTCTAAAGACCTCTGCTACGAACTTTGTTTTGCATGAGTTTGTTCACAGTTTGATTTTAAAACTCGCCTTTTGTCGGCGCCTGATAGGATTAGCCGTTTATCTTGTTTGTTTATTTGCAGTGGAGTATTATAAATTATGTTTTTAATCAATATATTTTGTATAAACATTATATATTTTTTTTCTGAATGTAGAATGATAGTACCATAGATAGAGAACGCAATGTTCTCTACACATATACGTAGTTTCACGCTGTATCCCTAGCGGGGCAGTTAGAGACGCCGAGACGGAGCGCCAAACGCTACGGTCTCTACAAGCTCCTTTCGCCTTGTCCACTGTCAGTCAGTCACTGTCTTCATATGTATCCTCTGGGGGATCTTTGTGCTTTTTATGTGACCTATCTCCAGTATATTTGATACTTGTTCTCAAATTTATGTTAATGCAATATATTTATTTATTAATTTATTATTCCTTCACGTTCATCTTGTTAATGGATTCCAAAAAAATTTACTATGATGGTCTGAAGACAATTTTATACTGTAAATATAAAATGGTCCAGGAAGATTCCAACATTCAAATACTTTAACAAAATTTACAAAATTCAAACAAGTTTACAAAATGGCAACTCATTCTAAATTACAATAAAGCTAAGTAGCAATTATTAAAATTTCAGTGAAACGCCATAATGAAAACTCAAAGTACAAATCTCGCACAACCGTCAAATTAGCGTCAAAAGTATCAAAAGATCAATTAGGCGACACTTCCACTAAAATATGTACCTGCTCTCAAAATATTGGAAAAGACAGTAAACGCCATTTCTAAGGCCCACGCACGCGCCGAGTAAATTCGTTACAACTGATTAGGAAGTTTTCGGCGGGTCCTCGCAACTCTTCCACCTTGGAGGGCGAAATTTTTTTTATTGTTAACGTTACATCTAACAGTCAGAGATCAGAGTTCATGAGCGGTCGCGTCGCTCCCCCCGTACGTGCCGCGAATATCTCACGCCATAATATTCATCGGTTTAAACCGTAACGCGGGTGCGACCGAGATACAGCTACGGGACGAAGCAAGACGGCCGCACTCAGCAAGTTTTCGTGACCTCTCAACAGCTCCGGTCCGCAGAAATATGGACGGTAATAACATAAATCCCTTTCGCATATAAAACACTAAACGCTCTCAAACTTGTCCCTGCTATTAATACGTACTTAAAATGCATTATTATAGGGACACATAAAAAATGTATTAACCCTGGTTTTAAGCTTTTAGTGGAGGCCGCTAAAGTTTTGGTGAATTTGCGGTGTGAAACTGTAATAACCAATTAGTGATGGTCCACTGGACAAACACATAATTAACTTATACGCGCTTTAAATATTACGCTGTAAATAAATTATGGAAAATATAGTGGAAATACATTTTCTAATAGAAATATTTAATATTTATTTTTACATTCAGGCTTATGTGGACGAAGAACGGCACGGTTAAGATCCGCTATACAACGGATGACTCGAACATTCAGTGGATATTGGATAACAGCGTTATAAAACTAAGTTTCCTTTGCCTACTCTACTATGAAGTAAAAAGACATGAAGCTGCTTTTTATAGTTTTATATCTATATAGATCATGAAGATATGTAAAACTTTCAATTTGATCTTTCAAGAATATGTTTTCGTTTAAGATTCACCGGCGATCTTCGTAAAACGTACGTGCAAATGAGTATATAATGAAGCTCATTCATATGCCACCGCCGTGTGTGGGGATCGAATTATGAGTCGGTTCATGTAAACAATCTTTGGATGCACGTTCTTCAAAGATTATTATGTTTTTGATCTAAATATCAAATCAATTTTAAGTAGCCGAATAATATATTGATGATATAAATTACCGAAAGCAAAATTAAAGATTTTGTTTGAATTGTGTTTATTTCGTAAAGCCATCATGATACAGTGGAACAGTGTCGGACTTTAAACAGGATAGTTGTGAGTTTAATATTCATTATTTTTCTTTCGGAAATCTTAAGGGAGGACCTCAGTTGATCTTCGAAATTACAGTATCAAAGATACAGGAAGAAGGCTATCAGAGCAACCTCTCGCATTAAGAATATTCACATATCTTAAACAGCCATTCTCATTACTTTCTTAGTTAAATGCATTTGCCCACGTGAGTGAAGCCACAGATAAAAGTTAGTATTATCATAATTAAATTTCTTCACTTCTTCACCCAGCTATATCAGATCACCATTTCACTTATTCAGTTTTATCAACGTCAGTTATCTGTTATTTACTGAGGAATGGGTGTTTCTCAACGTTTACACGATTGCTCATAAAATTTGTGACGGGAAGTTGCATAAAATAAAACATCGATTCACGGAGATGGTATATTAGCTATTGATTCCTTATCTTAGGTTTGGACGCGTTTATCAATAACAAGATTGTCTCGTCTTTTAAAGTTGGTAGTTTATCGTACTATGAAGCTAGTTGATGTACCGATTTCGTCTTTTACGAGCTTTGCTAAAGAAAATCGCAAATATCTACACAGTGACATCCTAATACACATATTATATATTTCTTAAAAAATCAATAGAATCACACAAAAGCACCAAGCCTGTGGCGGCGAAAGTGCACAAGTGTCGCTGTGGCAAAACGCGGCGTTGAGTTTCGTTTAACCGAACCGAAGTGACTTAATAGGACGAAGTATCTAAACTCAAGGTTCTCAGGTTTCTTCTGCCTATTCTGCTGTGTGTGGTACAGCTTGAACCTACAAAAAGATCAAAAATATATATAAGATTTTGCAAAAAAAAAAATTAAACCACACTAAACCAAGAATTTCCACAGGAACCGTGAACAGCGTCGGTCTACTATCTTCTTATTTATGTAGACTCTTAATGTAACCATCAAAATTCCATCGTAAAACGCGACACAATTTTCATTACACCCGTGAAAACAGCATAATGATCGGACGAACGTTAAACAGCATTATCTGGCACTATAAAAGCATAATCTGACTCCTTGAATGCATAAAGAACTATAAACGTCAGATATCATCTAATTGAAGCTGAAATAATGGGCGGGAGGCAACGTTAGGACATTAAAACGCCTAAGGTAACGATCGAAAAGGTTCTCTCGAGTGTAAAATATTTAAATTTACCTAGCAACAAATGGGCGAAACGTAAAAGCGGAGGTCACGAATTCAATGCTGCGCTAGTTTAATTAAATAGACTAAGTGGTGAATGATGGTGCCAATTCACATTTAGTGTGATAGGTATTCCAGTTTCACTGTATTGCAGTAACTGGACTATGTCTTGTGCAACTTCTTGGAAGACTTGCTCTCGTTCGTTTGACATTTCATGAAAGACCGTCCGGATACGTTTTAAAGCGGAATTTCAGCTATTTGTGTTGTTTACTTTATTATTACTTTGTACATAATATTAAATTAACTAAGTAAATTTGTAAAGTTATCTGACTATCTTTGAGGTTGTATTGCAGGGACTCGAGCAGGTGACTGTAACGCGACGGTTGTGGATTCGATTTCCACTTTTCACAACCAATTGTGTTTATTAATACTTAAAATCGAATTGTTATTTATTAATACTTTCATTTTTTCGCTCTCAAAAGCGCGGCGTTCAACACGCAATGCCTCGAAAATTCGGCAGAAAATAAAGAACACTAGATTCCCTCTCCCTTTATGCGGGATAAAGCGTGAAGCTGAAATAAAAGTCTGACTGTAAACTCGACGGTTGTAGGTTTGGATCCCACACGAGCGAATTAAAAAATCAGAATCTACTTCGTATTACGAGTTGAAGGATAAACTTTGTGCATATGAATGATATTAATAAGATTAATATATGGATCTACAATCATCGATGTTGAAAACAGTCAAATGTCATTATGACTTGAAACTTGAAATATAACTAATATTAAAATATAGATCGCGTAAAACTACTTCCACTTCAAGACGGTGACGTCCAAGGAATTTCATATTCCAAACAAAATTCTAAAATAAATTCCAGCGAGGCTGATGGAGACGGCCCATTGAGCGACTAATAAAATATTTAAAATTTCATTCTGGAGATTCAATAAGAAAATATTTGCGTTACTATTTTATAATTTTAGAAATAGAAAATCTTTTTAGCAATATTTTTATAGTATTTTAGAATTCTATATAAATAGTATAGAAATTTAAATTTGGAGCGGAACGATTATGGAATAACACGATCAAATGAATAAAATTTAATTTTAATATTCACGTAGAGGCACTAGCGTTTGAATTAAGCCTCGATGGTTGCAAATTTAATCCCAACTACAAGAATACGCCGGGTTCTACTGGGTTCCCAGGTTCCCTTTCCTCTGTTCTACTATGTACAAGATATATACAGCGTGGAGCTGAAGAAAGGTTAGGATTCTGTTATAAAATGTTAAAGATAAGGAATTCTGATTTCTTTATTAATATAGAAACTTTGATGGGATCCTTAAACCTACATTTGATTTGTAAGTCGGTGGTGGTGAATGGTGAATCTATAATTTATAAATAATTTTCTTCTCATTATATCTATGCCATTCAAAGCAAATACTCAATATTCATTATTTTTTAATATAATACATACACATATATTATATGTGTACATACACACATATATTATATGTGTGTATGGATATTACATTAAATATGGTTAAATTGGATAAATCATAAATTAATCAGTCATCTAATTAGCTATAATTAAATTGGTGTGGTTATTTAAAAACATTGGTTTGTACATGGTGGCTGGTGGGATTTTTTAGCTTAAATTTAAATATGGGACACAAATGTGTGACTGTAAGCACGACAGCTTGTGGATTCCTACTCAAAGAAATGAAATATTTAATATTTTCATTCCCTCGCCCTAGTAATAAGGCAAAGCGCGGCGTAGAGTTCCGCCACTTAATACACAATGCCTTCAGAATTCAGCAGAAATTCTTCTGCCTAACCTGCTCAGTGCGGGATACAGCGTGCAGCTTAAGAAAGAAAGCAAGTTAACAATACATTTTCCCAAATACAGTCCAAACCCGCAATAATCACGTTTAAAGTTGGATACCATCCCACTGCGCCACGACCACCTTCTACTCTTATCTATTTTCTTCTATACAAATAGGTCACCCTGATAAAAGACAGGCTTAAATCTACGCCATCGTATCTGTAGGTCAGAACCGATGTAACATAAGCTTTATTGAATCCCAGATAGAGCACAGACAGACGCGCCTTTGACGAGAATTTACGTACACTACTGTACAGAGTAATGTTGACATGATAGTATATTTTATTAATTAGTTATTTGTTTTGGATTGTTATTTCGTTATTTTTAATTAAAATCATGGAAAATACTTGTGGTAAATACGATTCCAAGTGATGTGTAATCTACGGCGTAGAGTTTTTGGACTAAGCACAGGTCGAGGATTATTACTGAACACAAGTACTCTTTAAAAGCTCTTTAAATATATATATATATAAAATTATATATATATATATATATATATATATATATATATATATATATAGAATATAATTTTAAATAATACCGCTAGCTTTTACAGAATGAATATAAAATGCACGTCAGGCACAATGTATCAACGGATCGTGTCAGAATGTGCTACTGTCGCTGACCAGTATCAAACGACCTCTCACTTCAGTTTCCAAGCTTTTTTTTTTAAGTGCGCTGTGTATAAAGCTGTGTAGGCAGAGTTTTTTAAGTGCGCTGTGTATCGCCTATAAAGCTGGGTAGGCAGAGGAAACTTGGTATAAAGACACTCTGTTTCCCATTTTCCGTTGAATTTTCCAGACATTATGCGATGAGTAGCAATATAATGTAATGTAATACCCCGCTTTATCTTGTTACCAGAGCCAGGAAATAAAAATATAAAATTATTAATTTCCTTGAATGGGTATCGAACCCAAAACTGTCACGTTTACTGTCCACACGCTGTGCTTACGTACTTCACAATAGCTTTTAAAAATAATATTAGATACTCTTGGCCGCAGTTCTAGAAGTCTGGTTTACTTTTGACACCTCTCCCCAGAGATGAATATGTTACAGTGAGTGACGATGATATCATTCTGTTTTCTTTTCAGTGCTTTTAAAAGCTTTTTTTTCGGATTTCATTGTGATCAATCACTTTGTTCTATACTTTTGCATGATTTTGGATACATCTGTTAGTAACCGTTAGTTAAAATATTAAATATTCGAATATTTTCTTGTTTGCCACACTATGACTCAATTTTATTCCGAATACCGTAAATAAAAAAGAAATGTCTTGACACTAGCTTTTCTCTATCTGCCTGTTATAGGGTATGTACCGTGAGCATAAAAAATACTTATAGGTACCATACTAACTATTCTACAAACAAGGCAATAAATAAACTAATTTTCAAAGCATAATAGAATAGCTAATTACTAAACAAATTCCCCAGTCACCTGATAGAATAAAACATTTATAGACTAAACACACTTTGTTTAATTAAAGCGACGTTCTAGATGACGCTAAGTTTATTTGCATAGTGTCTCGGACGGACGCAAAGCTCTTTTATATATATACATGTATGTATGTATGTTTAATCTACCTAACTTACCTAATGTAGCACCGTTAATATCTGAAATTTAACATTCCATGTCAATAGTGGAGAACGGATGTGTTTTAACGGGAACGGAGTATCTGAACACTAGGTTCCCAGGTTCCTTTTGCTTATCTTGGTATTTTAAAGGCGCAAACTGTGGCCACGCCACGCCAATATCTATTTTCAGCTACTTTTAGTACTCTAGTAGCCAATTTACAAAATTATTTTTGTCTTAAATTATAACCAATTATTCCAAGAAATACCATTAACTTATTATTTTAAGATATAAATAGAAGTTGATTTGAAGATTGTTTGTTGGAAAGCAATATTGAAGTATCAATTTTGGTATATTACATTGGTTGTATAAAATACTAATATTACTTAGCACATAAATATTTTATTATATTTTCTTTAATATCTAAAAGATGAAAGGAAACTTCTTTATTTTTTTATGTAAAATATTTAGGGGAAATTCAATAAAACATCATCGTTTCATGATAGCGAAATGGGAGTGCGTCAAGCTGAACACAATTTTTTTGGTTTAGATGCAATTCAATCGGAGGGGAAAAGGGAACGGAGTATTTTAACATTAGGCTCCCAGGTTCCCTCTGCCTACCCAGCTATTAGCGGGATACAGCGTGAACCTAACAAAAATAATACATACTAGCTACACAAAGTGTTTACATATATTATAGTGAACACAGTAAATTCTTAACATATTCTGTCAAGCAAAAATCCCACTCAAACCTGACCCAATCTCTCATAATTAATTTTAAACAATTTTCTCAAAATAACCGACATTTAAAATTCTATTCGCATCCATTCAGAGCCATGATCAAGTAGTCAAACAAAATTTATGTTTCCGGTGCGAGGATTAAAATATTAAAACTGCTGAGGTGTTTTCGCAACAATTTTTATTTACGGTTGAAGTAATTGCACGGCCGTTTAGGTTTTTAGCTGCATGATTTGTGGCCCTACGGCGGGTTCGTTGGAATCGTTCGTAAAAAGGGACTTATTGTGTCTATTTTTTAAATTTCGTGTGATATTTCAACGTGGATGGATTTGACACTGCTTTCCTTGTTTTTTTTTTTAGGTTTTAGGTTCACACATTTATTTTATAACTGAATGAGAGATGCCTCTCGTCTCCACTTTTCGTCTTTTTATGAGACATAACTACTGCGTCGAATAGAGAGTAGAGAGAGCACATGCAGTGTAAGTATGTGAACGTTTTTTATATATTATTGGAATAAAGCTGAAGAATTTGTTTGTTTTTTCTTTTTATTAAGGAAAATTGTAAGCTAGATTATAATATGTTTATCATTTCACCGATAAAAATGTGGGTAAATTGCGATCGAAAGTACCTAAGACATTTAAGATGTGTAAAATATTATATACGTTTCTTAGTTATTTAAATATGAGGCCGTTGGTAAAGGCGAGAAATATGATAAAAATAATATATTTGACGGCGTTGAGTTCTGCCACTCAACACGGATTGCCTCCAAAATTCGGCATAAAGTGGGCAACCAAGTGTCTTAATACTGATTTATTTATTTTTAATCGTATATTTAAATTTCCATTATATTTTTTTCAATTGTAGCCAAAGAACCACTCCCTTATAAAATGATTGATTATTATTATACTTTGCGAAGCAATCAGCCATATCTGTTAGTTCGAAGTTGGTTGTGACGAATTTCAAAACTTTAAATTTTAATTAGTACTTTAGTTTGTCATTTCTACTTTTAAATTTTGGGGGTAGTTTTTTACTATAATATTCTATTCTATTTTTACTATAATATATATACAGATAATATATATTATTTAGGTTCACGTTGTATTCCGCACATAGCAAGATAACCAATTTTCGAAAGACTGCGTGTTGAATGGTGGAACTCGTCCCGATGTGTTTTATTATAAAAGGTAATAAAAATAATTCAAGAGAGAAGAGAAGAAAAATAATTCATTTCCCCTATCGGAATTTGAAGTCGCTGCGCCACAGCGGCAACAGATATTAATTTTAAGCAACAATTTAAAATATTTTTAAAATCACAGGGGTACAAAGTGAGACTGTAAACGCGACAGGTTGTGTGTTCAATTTCCATATTTTATTATTTATTATTATTTTCATTTCTTCGCTCTAGTAACAAGGCAAAGCGCGGCGTTGAGTTCCGTAACTCATCACGCATTGCCTCCATTGTTCAGCGGAAGGTGGGAACGGAGGACCTATATTTTAACGACATTTTTACATTTTTCTGCTCTAATGAGATAAATAGCGTGCGACGTTGGGTTACGGCACTCAACACACAATGTCTCAAATATTTTGACACCACAAAAAAGTCACAATATTATAATTATAAACATATTTTCGTAATAGAATTATGCTAAACAGACGTCCGCGCTAATGTCGACTTATTATTAAGTTATCCAGAATAATCAACAGCCCGACAAGTGTCAAGAGAATGCTGTGATGTGGCGACAGTTTTAGTGTTGAACTGTTCATACGAATAAATTTACAGTATTTTATTCATAGAACTTCACGCTTTTTCCCGCATTGTTAAAGACTTTCCCCACTTTCCGTCCAATTTTCGAAACATTGCGTGTTGGGACATAGTCGACTGCGCCTCAACTGTCTTTATTTTATTAACATTTCAATACAGTAATGTCTCAGTTAGTCTTAACGCTTGATTTACTAAGACTTCTGTTCTCTGCTTTTTGAAGTATAAAATGAAATAAGCGTTGATGTATTTTAGTAGGGGAAATACATACAACAACGCACAACGCTCCCGGTATTTAAATGTATATATTTACCTATATTTTAACGACATTTTTACATTTTTCAGCTCTAAAAAGATAATTGAAGTTCTGCCTACCCTGTTGTGTGTGGGATACAGTGTGAAGGTGGTTTTAATATAGTTGGAAAAATCTTATGACTTCATGTTAGCAACATCAGTAAAGTTCATAAAAAATATTGAAATAAGAATATTTTACAAAATTCTATAATGATTCAAAAAGTCTTTATTGAACACTTTCAAAATACACCACAGAAAGTATATTTCGTGAGAATAAAGCTGAACTTAGCATTTTTGTGACTAAAAATAGAGCCAGAGTAATTAATAGATTTTTAAAAGTTTAAAAATCTTCTACACCGGAGATTGCATTCCCATATTTTTAACTCTCATCTGATAGTTAATAATGAATAGGTAAAGGAATCGTTATATTATCAATATTTTTTCAATGCATGATCACATATATTTTTCCATTCTTGTACAGTAATAATGCTAAATTTTATATTTCACTTTTAATAAATCGGACACAAAAAATAAATATTAATAATGATATATGTGACGCCGATATCAATACAAGAGTGGTGTTGGCATTTGACAACTTCACTATACAATATGTTAAAATAAACACTCACAAAAATAGAAAGCTCAGCTCAGACCTCGCGGAGTGCTACATATAAATAAATATAATTGTTCTTTTACTGAGTGACTAAGGTAGAGCTTTTTTAATTATGTGAACTTACAAATGCAAAGGTTCGCAAGAAGAACATTACAAGATGATTTATAAAGATTATTATATAATGATTATTATATAGTAATTTATTCAAATTAAATCAATTAGAACAGATCTGATAATATTCAAACGGTTGATCATATTTTTTAGAATCATTCATCTCTTGATTAAATCACTTTAAAAAAACCAAATAAAAATCAGTTCATCCGTTTGAGTCAGACATACAAATGTATATCCATACATACACAGGCACGTGAAACTCATAACACCCATTATTTCCGTCGTGTATAAAAAAATACATTAACATAAAACGTCTTTTTATCAATCAAAACGAATAATGCCTAAACCTTAATTGAACGTGTAACCACCAAGCCCAATTACTAATCAAATACAACCAATTTTACTGTGCCACAACGGATGTCAATAAAACATTTTAATTATATCCACTTCTAAATCAAAGGGATAATTAGCTGAACATTCAAAGTGACGCTACATTTTCGAGCCATGTTAAACACTCGAGTGTCACATTGTGATGTAATTGTTGACGCGTCCCTATTTTATTTAAATAGCTTTTTAGATACTAAATAGGTTACGGAATTTACTGGAGTGTGGATCCTGCTGGGTGAATTTAATTTAGTTTTTTGTTTTTGGAAAATTATATTGTTCGTTTTTTATTTGTTTATAAAAAAATGTTGTTAGAAGTAGAGTACTGAGATAATAATTTATTGCATGTTTAGGAATTTAAAGTCCAATATGTTTTTTTGCTTCCCGCTGTATGCACACGTAGCAGGGTAGGCGCAGAGAACGTGAAAACCTCGTGTTGAGACAATTAATTTTCCGTTAAGACACTTCCATTCCTCAATTTCAGCCCAATTCTTAAAGCGTGTTAAGTGACGGAAATCTACGCCATGCTTTGTTCTTATAGCGTGGATTTAAAAATATTAAATATTTCATTCCCCCGAGTGGGAATGGAACCCGAGGCGACTGAAATGTGATATTGAGTTTACATATGTATATCAAACTTTTCCGTTACCAAATGACTAATACACAAAGCAAAATAAAAAACTACGCGGCGTAGAACTCTAAAACTTGGCCTGTACCTTAAAGAGTGTATGACGATACTAAGAGAGAATTTTCTGATCTAAAATCATTTCTTTTGTTACTTAATCTGAAGTTGTAAATCATAAAAATATACTTTTAAAGTACAATAAATCGAAAGAATCTGTTTCTTAATCACAAATGCGCATTTATTTAGTAGTTTACGCACAGTTTTGGAAGAAAGATATAAATCAATAAAATAAGTGGACGTATGTTGGCAAATATTAATACTTATACGTTATAGTTGTGGGTGATTTGGTCTATTTTAAAAAAGTGGCGTTATGTTACGTTTTTGACACGTAATTTACGTGTTTAATACGAGATCGTCGTAGCGCAGGGAACTAAATGTGCAACTTTAAATGTTTAACTTTTTTTCTCTATTTTAAATACAAAGGAGTGCTTACATAAATTATACTAATACTAATAATTAATATTATTTATACTTGAGCTTGTTTACTTCACGTGCCCCAATATACACTTATTTTGAATGAAATTGAACTTTGACATCAAATAAATCACGTGATCCGCATTATGATCGGTGCAAAGGTAAGATTATAAATCGCCTTCTGTTTTTCTTACCTTTGATTTATATTCAATGTGGCAGTAACTTGTATATTGGTTGGTTGTTGTTTTATATTAATGTTGCAAGTTTTATAAATCAGCTTCACGCTGTATTCCGCAAATATCAGGGTAGGTAGAGGGAACCTAGTGTTAAGAAACGTCGAATCTTATTTCTTCTTAATTATCTTATGTCTTCTTAATAATTTTGATGTATTGTAGGTTTTCAGACACTCCGTTTTTTAACGTTGTGGGTCAAAGTCTCACCCAGGGAAATGAAATATTTAATATTAGTCGTTGAATTTCGCCATTCAACATGTAATCTCTTAAAAGTTGGCCAGAAATTGAGAAACGAAGAATTTTGACGCTGGTGGAGAAAAAACCTAAAAGTACTAGAATATTGTAAATTTTTAACTAAAAGTAGTCAAAAAATCTAAATGTACAAAATAATGCCATATTTAATAACATTTTAGAGCATTTCCAGTATTATCTAGTTAATTTCAACTTTGGACAGATATTTTAATCAGCACCTGACTTATAATGTGAGTTAGAAGGCACCGTTTAAATTCCGCTCATGCGACTGCAAACGATGACAGCAGCGTTAGACACAATGTATGGCAGTTTGTAAAGTTTTGTATGCATTATTTGTAGATTAATTATTGTATAGTTTGGTTTTCTTTATTAGAAAAGGAGAAGGAGAGTGAGATGTGAAAAAAGAGGGAGCTTGAAAATGAGAAGAAATAAAAATGGAGTGTCCATTTTTATTTTTATATATACCGTGCCCTTTGGCGCATACTATTAACACGCGTCTTTGTAGACATCGGTTTTTTTTTTATAGTTTCTCACCTTATTGGTAACAGGATAGGCATGGGGAACTTCTCTGTATGTCTTTTTTGCTTCGTCCACTGTCATCAACCTTTTCATACATGCCCTTCGAGGGTTCCTCACGCTTCTTATGTGACCTTCCAGTATCATGGATAACGCGATCACGTTGGTCAAACGTGGTCTCCTCCGTCTTTTTTGCTTTCTTTTATTGGATAATCTTATCTGTCACATTTAACAGTGTAGGCTGAGAAAACTTAGTGATTTAATATTCTATTCTCTATTATCCTCTCGATTTTAAAACATCAATTGTAAATAATTTAAACAAAATCATTGTAACGATCGAACAACGCGCCGAGAACTATAGCGTATACAATAAAACATTATCATTGGGCCATTGCCTAATTAGAAATAATAAAAAAAATCTTTGAATGGAGTTTGAACTAATGCTAGTCGCGTTTATTAAGGTGACATCTAGAATATTTTTTAAAAGAAGCCTTTTTACTAAATTATTTTTTTCTCCATTAAAAATATAAAGGTGTAAAACCAAATTGGAAAATTTTTAGGTTTCGTCTAAAATTTTTTGTGAAGCCAAAAATTCAAGGAACAACTTTTAACAATGTAGAAATGCTTGTTAGTCGGACGCAACACCCTTTCACAGGTATATTTGTTAGAAATAGAAAAGCACATTTTTACGTATATACGTACATACATTATATATTTTTTAATCTTTTCGTTTTCATACGTTAGAAGCTTTTAAGCTTGTTAACGACGAGCGTGCAAATCTGAACGCGACGGGCTGTAGGTTCGATCCCAACTCGGAGAAATGAAATATTTAAATTTTTCTTTTCCTCGCTTTGGTAACGAAGCCAAACGTAGTGCTCATCAATAAGAACTGCCTCAAAAATTCGGTGAAAACTGTCGAACGTTCAGTACATTTTTGTAGGGAATGAAGTTTCTTAATACTATGTTACCAGGTTCCGTCGGCCTACTCTGATTTACGGGGGTTGCAATTGAGAAACTAAATAATATAAGAGCTTAAGATTTGAACTAAAAGAAGATTTAGTGACCAATCACTCTGCTGTGTATTATCTATACAAAATTATTGGTGATGAAATTTTAAGCGACTATCTGAGAGACTAAATAAAAATTAGAATATACTATCGCTTTCGGTTAATTGTAAATTATATTCTAAGATATAATATAATATAAGATATTTCACTATAAATAATATAGTACAATAATCACGTCATTGAATCTCCATTGGAAAGGGACTAACCGTACACGTCATAATTATGGTTTGAAGCCAAGTGAAAACAAAAAAATGCGGTGTTGAACGCCGACACTAAATACTTTAAATATGATAAAAGTAAACAAAGTGTCTTAACACAACATTCTCTTTGACCATACTAAAAATATTGGCTAAGCGTGACAACAAAAAAATACACTACATATTAATATAATTTATATCTCAAGGCAATTGAAACTTGGCTTTGCATTTACTCGGAAATGGAAAAATAGAAAGAATCCTCACAGAAAACGTAGCCTTCAAAGTCTGTTTTCTTTCAAGTGTTACCTTTTGTACTGTATTTTGTAATAGCAATTGTGTTTTTCCCGTTTTTATATTGAATTGCGTTTGATTTTTAATGCTACTTTATTATATTGAGAAAATATTTAAAAAATTGTGGCTAAAGTAGCAGGTGCGATACCTTGGTTGATATTTTTTTTTCAGCTTCACGCTGTATCACACACACTGCAGGGTAGACAGAGGGAACCTAGTGTTAAGACAGTCTGTTCCCCACTTTCTGACGGATTCTGGAGATATTGCGTGTTGAGTGGCAGAACTCAACGCCGCGCTTAGGCTAGACACCAGAGCGAAGAAATTGAAATATAAATTTAAGTACATATTTCATCACGTCGAGTGGGGATCGATCCCACAACTAGTCGGTTTTACAGTCACACTTTGTGCCACTGCGCCACGACTGGCCTCGATACTTATGTGGTTCCGCTATTCAAACCTGTCTAATAATAGTGTTCCGTTATTTCCCGTTGTCACGGGAAACAGTACGATTTTTTTTATTTAGTGTTTGTCTTCTCTGAATGTGCTTTCTAGTTTCTTGGTTATCTAATTTGTTATATATACTACTCGTATTCGTATGTAAAAGACATAAACTTTCCTCCTGGTTGTGGTTTCGACATTTATTGAGAATATTAAAGAATGAATTAATCTTACACTCTTTGAAAAATTATTTTATAGCTTCACGCTGTATGCTGTAGTAGAGTAAGCAAAGAAAACCCGGGGACCTAGTGTTAAGACAGTCTCCGCTGAATTCTTGAGGAATGCAAGGAGAACTGAGTGAGGGAACTTAAAGCCGCACTTTGTCTTAAATATTTTTTTCCTCGAGTGAATTGAATACACAACCGTCACATTTACAGTAGTAGTATGGACACGCTACCCATCCGCCGCTATGGCCTCAATTACCTATTATATTTTTCAAATGAAATTAAAAAATGTCAGGGGGAACTTAGTGTTAAGGCACACCGTTCCTCACTTTCCGCCGAATTTTGACGGCACTATGCGTTGAGTGACAGAATTCAGCAAAGCGCTTTGACTCGACACCAGAGCGAAAAAATGCAAATACAAATTTTGATGAAGAATGATCGAACACACAACCAGTCACACTTTGTGCCCCTGCGCTACGACTGGCCTGAAATGAAATTTATTACATGAATTATTTTTATTTACACGCTATAGTGAAAGAAAATGCGGCGTTAAGTTCCGCCACTCGACATGCAGCTCTTCTCGCTTAGCAATGCACGCTATAGAGAAACGTTAATGCGGCGTTAAGTTCCGCCACCCGACAGCTCTTCTCACTTAGCAGTGCAAAAGAATTAAATTCTCTTTTAATAGTATAATAAAGTAAACTTGGCACCCACACCGCACCCGTATATGTATTATAGCATATGAATTCCAACACCCCAGCGGGCAACAATAAAATACATATTTCATGAAGTGCCATTGAATAACAATCGTGTACGCCGGCCGCTAACATTGACACATATTAAAATAGACTCAACCTTTAAGTGTATTGGATTTTTACTTGTTATTTTGTTATCTTTCCTTCTTTTTTTTTCTTTTCTTTATTTCCTTTTGTAATGTTGTATTTTTTCACGATTTTGTAATAGGAGACAGTTAGTGTTGAGACACTCTATTCTACTTGTCTGCACGAATTGTCACTGCACTGCACGTGTTGACATTGAATGTTAAAGTATCACAGCCCTGCAGAAGCAGAAGCATCGACCAGAGTAGAGAAAATTTAAATAAGACATTTCCTCGAGTAGGAATCGAACCCATAGTTACGTTTTCGTTAAGACGCTGCCACACTGAATCACGATGGCGTCAAATATTTTAAATGAAATTGTAGTTCGTGGTCACGGGTCTACCCGTGACCACGGACTACTGCAAAGTGTTCGAAACGTCGGGTTTCCAAAAATGTATAAATATACAAAATATACGCGATTAATCCGGTTAAAATAGTTTCATTTAAAATGTGTAATAATCGTGAAAATCAAAGAACTTATTGGCGTCAAATAGTTTTATTTCACATTTAAATTAAAAGTGGCGCGGCGGAACAGCGATGGTTGCGTTTACGAAAACTACTTTGATAGACAAAGTCCGGCGTTGAGTTCCCCCACTCTACATGTGTCCAATGTCTCAATTGCCCAATAAATGGACAAAAAGTGATATTTAAACAAAAAAAGACCATTTTCTTCATCCATTATTAATACTAACTCACAATAGAGCCACACTTAGATGCACCAAATTGCCAATAAGCCGCCAATTACACGGCAACACGGCAGAGTGGGCACGGAGTTATGTTGCCGGGACGCCTTTCATAGAAACCATCGTGTGGAACGATACACCAACCGGTACCGCCGATATTACATACGACTAGTAATATACAACTGTGTTAGTATTGTTCAGTTCATGCGAGTGCTGTAAGACGTTGAGAATAAAGGTCCTTGGTTCAGATTCTGATTGGGTGGTTTTGATTGTTTTGTTTGTAGTTTTAGGTTTGTTTGGATATTGTGGGTTTTAGTTTTTCAAGCCGGTGGTGGTTTAGGAATGACACTACAAACATTTTTATTTTACTTTTTTATGCAACTTTACGATTTAAAAAGTGAATAGCACGTGTTAGTTTATTAAGCCTTTACAGTTTAATTAAATTAAAAGAATAGACTATTACATTGAATGAATTAAGCTTTTTTCCTATTATGTCACCAAACATGGAAAAATGACCTTTGTAGTGCAGCGGTAGGGTTATCTGACTATTATAGGAAGATTGTTAATTCAAATTTGTCTCAGGGGAATGGATTGTTTTCATTTTCTCGCTATGATAAAAAACAAGTGTGCGACATTGAGTGTCGGCACTCAATGTCTCCGTTTTCTCTACCTACTCGCCTATATACGAGATACAGCGTGATGCTCTGATTTAGCTTAACACTGTACACCTAGCGACGTAGCCAGAGAGCTACGGTCACTGCATACTTCTTTCGCCTCATCCATTGTCATCAATCTCCGCATACATACACTCCAGGGGATCCTCATGAATTTTACGTGACCCTCCTCCAACAGTACTGGATTTTCAAAGGACACTGCTCACTTTTCTTTTACAGCGTTAAGCGTGGAACAAAAAAAAACAAAGCTTAACCTAAAATACTTAACCAACCAAGATTTAAATTATCCATACACACAACTACATACAAATCGAGTAATTGCAATCCACAGTAAAAGCCACGCCAATTAGTCCAAGACGCAATTCTCAGCCTCAGCCTCAGGTGCTACCAATAGTCTAATTAAACGCGAAAGAACTCCTATCTCCTTTAAGTGAATTAAAATTGCCTTTCGTTGCGTCCCCCGTAACTAGGATTTACGTTCGTACCACCGTCTTAATTGTTTCCTACGTTTTATGCTTAGAGGTTTTGTTTTTAGTGGTGTTTGAGACTATTTGTTCATGTTGGAAGTTAATTTTGTTATAAATGTGCTGTTTTCAAGTTATATTTTCTTTATGTGCGTAATTGGTTTTCAGCTTTACGCTTTGTAATTACCTCGTATATAGCAGGATATGCAGGAAACTTTGTGTTAAGACTCTCCGTTCTCTGCTTTCCGTCAAAAATTTTAAGCATTGCGTATTGAGGGGCTGGACTCAACGCCGTGCTTTGTCTTGGTACCACAACGAAGCGAGCGAAGAATATTAATATATAATAATTCATTTCATTCGGCTGGGTATCGAATCCACAACTGTCTCGTTTCACATGCTTATGCCCTCGCACCATGATAGCCTCAACCTTTTTTTATAATATATATTTATATAATTTGTAAATAATTAATGTATAAGTATGCCGTATAATACAAACGCGTGCTCGAGTTCCGCCACTCACACGCAACGTCTCGGAAATTGGCGGTGAGTAGGGAACGTAATGTTAAACACGAGGTTGAAACCCTGCCTAAGCAGGGAACCTCGTGTGAACCTGCACTAACTAACCTACGATATTTTTAAATTACAAAACATTTAAATTCCAACTGTAAGAAATGGAAATAGAAATGAAATGGAACAATATATAACGTAAAATAGTTCTTAATACAAATTTTAAATTCACCTCTATTTACAAAGTTAAAGCCCGAATAGTATCTTAACAAATTCAGATAAATAAATTAAAACAATAAATCCAAGTTGAATATATTAAATAAGAAATAAATAGTTAAACGAAACAGTGTGGGTACTAATTCAAACCCGTAAAATTTATTCATTATACAAGATATAATATAATTATGTGTATATATTAAAATTTTAATGTTGCGAAAATAATTATGGTTGGATGAGTTCAGCTTAAATAATTAAATTAAAGGATAGGTACAATATATTACTTTATATTAAGTTGTGATCGTTGTGGCGCAGGGGCACAAAGTGTGCGTGTAAAAGCGACTAGATGTGGGTTCGATCACTACTCGATGAAATGAAAAACTTATTTAAATGTATATTTCCATTTCTTAGCTCTGGTGTTAAGGTAAAGCGCAGTGTTGATTCCGCCACTCAACACACAAAGCCTCCAGAATTTGGCGGAAAATGGGGAACGGAGTGACCCTTTGAGGTTCCCTTTGCCTAAACTACTGTGTGTCGGATACAGCGTGAAGCTGAATTATTTTGAGATCGTTGTAGCGCAAAATCTGCCTGTAAACGTAACGGTTGTGAATTCAATCCTACTCAGGGGAATTTCGATAGTGTACACAGTTAAGTTCCGTCACTTAATACATAATGCTTCGGAAAATAAAAAAAACGGTTACTTCACTCTGCTACTAGCGGGATAAGGAGTCAATGTGAAAAAATACATATTATTATAAAATTAAGCTTAAAAAATAACTTGATTTTTAAAAAGCAGCATCACACATTTTTCTGTATGGCAGAGTAAGGAGAGGAAACGTCAAAGTTTCAAGACATCGCGTGTTGTCATACAGAACTCAACGCTGTCAACCAGAATGAAGAAATAAAAATGTAACTTGATTTATTAAATTAATTTTCTATTATATTATAGATCGACGCCTATAAAAATCTTGAATGATATAGAAATCTAGATTTTGCATAGAGATAAGATAACATAGAAAACAAAAGTCTTCGATTACTTTTGTTCTTGAGGACTTGAGCTTAGTTTGTTTCTAGTTCAATTGATATTTATCTTGTTCGAATTGCCCGGAGACATTGAATCAGAGATTACTACATTTTTTTAACGTAAAATTTATAGCGGAATAGTTAGAGAATACTTAGCTATAAATTGCTTTGTTCTCCACCTTCTGGTTCTTAGTAAATTACGTTTTTAGTGGCGGAACTCAACGCCGCGTTTTAGCAGACCGTTCAAATAAAAATAGTGTATACTAAATAT
Source organism: Heliconius erato x Heliconius himera (assembly GCA_013421005.1). Lineage (NCBI taxonomy): Eukaryota > Metazoa > Arthropoda > Insecta > Lepidoptera > Nymphalidae > Heliconius > Heliconius erato x Heliconius himera. The sequence goes on from JAATLQ010012441.1 coordinate 108,452, forward strand.
TAATTTCTTCTAGCAGAATCAGATCGTATCCACAGAGTAATCGTCCATATCATCGTGCCAAGATGATATCTTATACGTTTTTATTTTTATTTTTTTTCTTCTAATAAAATAAATGACATTTAAAAATACGAAAATATAACATAATTTTATTGAAATCAACACATTCTTTCTGATAGCAACACATAATTTCGTTTAAACCAACACGCCTACTTTATACCTTGCAAAGTAAATTAATTATTTGCATTCTACTCGAGAATTTATCTCAAGATTTATCTCAAGCATACAATTTACAGAATAAACAGCTCAGTAATTACAATATTATGAAGTAGTTTCGACTTAAAATAATCTGGTAACCAACTTTGTATGGATTTTGTTTATTTATCTTAGATTTTGATGAAGATTTAAAGGCAAAAATACTGTTACCCCAACGTTTTAATCGTTTACTTTTTTTGTGGAAGTTAAAGTTTCGATACCTTGTATGTTCAGGGGCAGACCTCAACGCCGCGTTTCGTCTACCAGATCTGGTAAATGGAACTTAGAGGCCAGTGGTTGTGCAGGAGCACATGTATGTGACTGTAAGCGGGACAGATTGTGGGTTCAATTTCCACTCGAGGAGATTTAACATGTAATATTTTTATGCTCGCTCGTGTAACCAGACAGAGCATGGCGTTTATTTCCGCCATTCAATACGCAGGGGCTCTATAATTTGGCGTAAAATGTGGAACGGAGTGCTTAAACACTAGGTTCCCTCCGCCTACCATGCTATCTGCCTGTTAATGAACAACAAATGAATACATTTTCCCCAGACACCGTTCCACTGCGCGACTACAGCCTCAACACATACATATAATATGAAACGTTATATACAACGACTCTACATTCAGTGCAGTTTTAATAAAGTCCTATGACCGACTGTGACATTTATCCGTACATCAAAGACCGCAGTTCAAATGTCAATTAACTTCAATCCTAATGCACCATCGCACCTCGATGGGAAACTTGTGGTGAACGAATGGGTGAAATATTTGTATATTAAACTGCTAATTTATATATTAAATAGGAATGTATGTTGTATGTACCTGTTAATGGTTTTTACCTGCTGCTTAATTTTCTTTTTTTTGTCAGCTTCAGTCGTGGCGCAGTGGCACAAAGTGTGACTGTAAAACCGACTGGTTTATGGGTCGAGGAGATGAAATATTTATTTAAATTTATATTTCCATTTCTTCGCTCTGGTGTCGAGGTTAAGCGCGGCGTTGAGTTCTGCCACTCAACACGCAATGCCTCCAGAATTCGGCAGAAAGTGGGGAACGGAGTGTCTTAACACTAGGTTCCCTATGCCTACCCTGCTGTGTGCGGGATATAGCGTGAAGCTAATTTTAATTTATTTTTATTACATTAAACCAGTCTCACTTAAGATTAGCGGCGTTAGTGCGGCGTTGAGTTCCACTCAACACCTAATATACAGAATTCGGGCAAAAAGCATATTTCAAAGCATTTGTACACAAGTTCCACTGTACCGACTATATACTGAACAAAATTATATATAAACCGATGAAAGTCTACAATTTCGCATATTTTTCACCAGATAAATCCTCAAACAACGTTCATAAATATAATAGCATTATGACAAATTGAAAATTTTCGCTCAAAAATCATAATTTACAAATAATAATTGATGGGCAATCGGCAGATTGATCCGGATTTGAATCCATTATACAAATTAAAAGGCACCAAAACCGACTCTATCAACTCTAATGAATACTCTCGCGGTCTAGTTTTGTGGAGTCGCGGTCATTTTAGACTCTTTTTTTTTCAAAATTACTGTTTAAATTGATGTGAATATTTGTTGTACTGTTGAGTCACTGTAGCTCAGTGGTTTTGTGATCGAATGCCATGAGTGTATATTCGAATAGATATTTATTAGATTCAAAGCTAACATAAGCGATTCGATAGTATGTGAATGAGCTTTCTGCCTAAACAACTAAAATAGTTGATGTGATGATGAAAGTCCCTTTCCACTAAAATAATCAAAAAAAGTTGAAACTACGAATGTGTTTTTATGAGAGTATCATTGATATAAAATCGAATAGTGGTGCAATAGCAAAGCATCTTGCTGTGGATTCGATTCCCACTTGGGGGAATGAATTGTTTTTATTTCCTCGCTATTAAAGAATGGGGCGTCGTTAAATTCCATTGAGAATCAGGTGGATAGTGACTTAATGCAAGGTTCCCTCTGCCTACTCTGCTGCCAGTAAATTGAAATAAAAGCTTATGTATATACAATTTACATATCATATAAGGCTGAGAATGTCAAATATGTGATATAGCTCACATACAGATCTCCAGAGATAACGGTAAATATTCCGGTTATAAAAAGTGGTCATTACTCACAAATCTTATTATAATAACCTAAATGTTACAAACAACTTCGTCTTCCATTCAGCATACAGCCGTGATTGCTACTAATATTGTAATTAGCCAATTGTCATTCGACTGTACTCAATTACCAAGTTTAATTAATCATAACTTTGAATAGTTACATCGTAGTAATTGATCTAATATTACTCGGTAGTTGTTTATGTATGTTTGTATGTATGTATGTACGTATATTTGTAAATAACTAATAAATTTGATTATTAGTTATTTACAAATGGCAATTTGTTATTTTTTTTTTATTGAATGCATGGGAAATTTTAAAGTGTGTATTAAAATGCTTTTTGAAGAAAATTTTGATCAACCTTGATTAAATATAACAACGTATGACTTTTTGCTTTATTTTTAATACAATGGCTACATTCTAATTTAAATGTTTTTTTAGTTTTACACACACGTAATAGTAAGGAAGGTATAATGTGATGAATTGATAAACTCAACGCCGAGCTTTGTGTTATCACCAAAACGAAGAATTCAGAACTATGAAAAGTAATTTACTTTATATAAATGGTATGCCGCAAAATGCATTATAAGCATAAAAATATAGGAAACAAAAAATTTCAACTACTTAAAATCCGTGATTGGCTGTGATCGGCATTCGGTAAAACCTCCATTACGGTAAAGGATAAGCCAATTATACGGCGTAAGTCCCTGATAGGCTCTGCCAAATTTAATTTTTCAACACTTTTCCACGTTAAATTTCAATAATGAATCCGAAAATAATTTGAATCTGATACGATCGGACTTTTTTTGGTATAAAATGAGATTTTTTAAATTATAAATATAATTGTAAATTACAATTTGCTATAATATTGTGAATATTTAATTAATTTTTAATGCACAACATTTAAATTATTTTCATAAATTCTGGTTGACAAAACGTGGCGTTTAGTTTACTATTCAACGTTAAATTTGAACCTAGGACCAACACAAACAGACAGAAAAACCAATAAAATAAAAAAAAGCAATAAATAACAAAATTTCCCATAACTATTTTCAAGATCGATAGAACTCGTGCCTCCATTGACCTGCGAGATAATATAAAAGTTGAATGATACTACGCCCGTCCTATCGGAAAATAGGAGAGTCTTTAGTTCTTCGAGTCCCCAGTAACAATGTTGTGTACTGTTGTGTATAGAAGTGTTTGTTTTTTTTTTGTACCATTTTTAAAATGTTATGCTACACTAAGGATAAACAAAATATATTTTAAGAAAACGTATTAAAATTTGAACTTAGCGGAATCGAACTCGCGCCTTTTGGAAATCGTCAAAGCGTCTGTCCACTGATAATAAGCTATACTTTCTTATCAGCTACGTTGAAATTGTTATACTCTTTACACAATCTATGTACGAGTATGTGTTAAAATTTTTTAAATTTTCTTTGTTTTTCAAAAATATTAGTTTTGTTTATTCCTTACAACTTCACGTTTTTTTGCTATATTTTTGTACCATATGAGATTGAAATATGATGTTAGGAGGTGAGCAGTGTCAGCGTTTGATATTATCAGTAATATCAGTAATTCTTATTGTCTTTTGCCAAATTTGAAGTCACTACTTTCACATCTACAAAGAAAATACAATACATACACAACATGCTGTTAGTTTTTTAAAAATAAAATTCCCACCTTTTCAACCTAAAGAATAGAATTTTCTAAGCCAAACAAAATAAAGGAAATAATTCCCAAAATAGATTTGTGTATACAAGTGTACCGCTAAGGGTCTAAGGAACTCAAACGAAGTAAATCGTAACTCGGCCGAATTCCCACAAGTGTTCAACGTCGAATCCGAATGTTGTGCCTAAAGATGTCACGCAAAACTACTATAGGTACTATACTAGACTCTGAACGATAAATATGTAGATTCGTTTGTTATCTTCATTATATTTCTTACTAGTTTTGATAAGGGAGCCAGTCGTGGCGCAGGGGCACAAAGAGTGACTGTAAATTTGACTGGTTGAGGGTTCAATCCCCACTCGAGGACATGAAATGTTTATTTAAATTTTTATTTTCATTTTTTTACTCTAGTGTCAAGACAAAGCACGGCGTTGAGTGCCGCCACTCAACGCACCTTTTTAATTTTTTAACAAATACTAAAAAGCAGAATATAATATATATTTAAGGAAGCCCCCATACAACATACATGATTCTGTTTTTATAGATAATGATACGGAACCCTTTGTACGTGAGTCCAGCTCGCACTGGGCCGGCTTATAACTTCACACTTTTTCTGCATACCAGGTTAAACTTTCTGCATGAATTGGAGACAATTGATTTAGAATCGCATCAAAAAATTCCATCAGTGGGTTTCGAACTCACAACCATCGACCTTATAGTCAAACATCGTAACAATCTGCTATAATGGCTACTATACACACATATATATAAAATTCTAACTAAATCTTTATAGCTCAGTATCTCCCTCTAAGGATTATGTATTTTATTTCGAATCCTCAACCGATGTCCTCGCGTAATTGTGGATTAGGTGTGTTGTTCTCATTTGCTTCGTACTTACTTACTTACTTAGAAATCCATTTTACAACGTTTTTATACTTTTGCTCTAATTGTTTTGTTGAAAACGTTGTTTTTTTTTCAATAAACAGTTTTAATATTGAAATATCTATATTGTTATAGAGCAGGGTAAATAGAGTTCATTTTATAATACACTTTGTTCTAATTTTTGAAAGTTTAAAGGAGATATCAGAGATATAGTGTATTAAATTACCGAACACAACGTCACATTTTATCCTTTCATAGCAAGAAATTATTCTTTTATGAAATTGTAGCTTCACGGAGTATCCAAAGCCAAAGTAAAGGGAGGTCTTTGCCTACCTCTTTTATCACGTCAACCTTCATCTATGCCCTCCGAAAGTCATCATGCCTCTCGATATCTTTCTCCAGCATCATCGATACTATACTCGTATTCTCAAAGAATAACCAAGCTCTCTTACAATTCACTGATGAATCACAAGAAATTAAAAGAATTTATATAACATCATTCTTACGAGTAGAAATTGAATCCATAACCACAGAATACATGTCCGATTCTTAAAAGTATACATTGACCATGAAATTATATTAAATAGACACTCGTAGGTCTACCTCCTACGGAAGATTATACATCATGTATATATATTTTCAATTATTTAAATCAGTGAAAACTGTTCAATTTTTTAAATATAAATAATATTCTGATTTTGCATCCGTAATCTATAATTATCACATATTTTTTATCAAACAAACTCCTTTTAATTATCTGTTAAGTTTAAATCTGCTATTTTTTATCAGCTATGCGCTGTTTTCCCGTCGCATATAACAGAGAAGAACTTGGGAACCTAGTGTTAAGATACTCCGTTTCACATTAATACACTTCCGTTCCCTACTTCCCGCCGATTTTTTTGAGGCATTGCATTTTGTGTGGCGGAACTTAACACCGGGCTTTTTGTCTTAGTGCCAGATCGAAGAAATAAAAATATTAAAATTAATAAATAATAAATAATAATTTATTTCACTGAGTGGGGAACGAATCCAAAATCGTAGCGTTACAGTCATATTCTTGTACCCCTAATGTTAATTGAAAAATTTTAATTTTTTCATTCAGCATTCGTCTCAGCTCTTTATTAAAAAAAAACGAAATAAAAATCACTATAACATTCCACAGATTATAAAACCTACACACACACACGTACATACACACGATAGTAATTTATAATTTATCTGTTGAAATTTAACTCGAACCAGATGTTTTATGGCGTTGCTAGTCGCGTTAGTTAATAATTCCGTTTATAGTCTGTTAACTTGCAGGCTTAGTGATCTCTTTAGTGAGGTATCTTAAATATTCTAGATCTTACCCCCATAGGAATAAGGGTGGGTATTTTACCGGGACAACCCTTCATTATAGCACACCAAATGTTTGTACATACTCGCAACCAATGAAGTTACTAAACATAGCGATGCTATTATTGCTTTAGTTTATTGAATTACATTTCAATTTTGTATAGTATTTATTTATGTTTATGTTTGAAAATTTGAATCGAATATGATATGAAATGGAACGTGCGCCATTTTGAATGTACTGAGTTTATTAAATTGTTTGGGATTTGTAGATTATTTGTGTGTATTTTGAATAGTTCTATTTTTGCTTAACAAAATACATATCGTTATTAAATGATACAATGTTTTGTACGCAAATATCCTTGTGTGCATAAACATACAAAGTTTATTTTAGCTTCACGCACACAGCAGTAGCGGTAGAGTTCTTTATATCTGGGAACGTAATGTTAAGGCACTCTGTTCCCGAAGTCAAGAACTAAACTATCGGGTTGGGAAACCTTTTTGTGTTTTCAGAGTACTATGTTTCTAGTAACCTCATTTTTTCTTACTTCAAAAGATTATAGATCTAAATGCATCATATGAATTCCATGTGATTTCTAGATAAATATTCTTGACAGACGGATAGACGGAACCCAAAGTGATGCTATAAAGTTACTAAAAATGGTTATGTCAAAAGTATATTACGCCAGTCCAGTCAGGAGGCCAGTCGTAGCGCAGCGGCACAAAGTGTGACTGTAAAACCGACTGGTTGTGTGACTGGGTTCAATCCCCACTCGAGGAGATGAAATATTTACTTAAATTTATATTTCCATTTCTTCGCTCTGGTGGCGAGATTAAGCGCGGCGTTGAGTTCTGCCACTTGTAACTGACATCCCACCCTACACTCAATAAAATATTTAAATAATAATTTTAATATTTTATTATGGCTCGTGATACGTCTAATATAGTTAGGACTCTTTCGTAGTGATCGTAAGTAATCCGAGATCTTTTAGAGATTCAGAGGTAACAATATAAATATTAAATGTACAATAAGTTTAATATAAATTCAAATAAAAGATATTATGATAAATAAAATGTCATTGTCTGTCCGTTTCATTC